>CM017565.1:38112112-38376115 GCA_007844125.1 Sinonovacula constricta | reverse complement strand
TTATCATCATAATGCTGACAACCGCTATAACTCAAATTCGTTTGATTCCTCTTTTTTGCCATCTGTGATAAAAGAATAGAACATTTGTCCATATGGAATTAGATTTACTTCTTCACTGATAGCTTTCAAGGGGTTATTTTATCTAATCAGTAGTAACGTGCCTTGATATTAGCTATATGCCAATAGAAAATGTCAAATACTTCATTCACTGTTAAATGTTGTGATGCATTTACATACATAATAATTACTAAATTCTTTATTTTTTTTATAATTAATTTATAATATAGAGTGCACTTTTATTCAAGTCTAATGCCATAGCATTCTATATTGTTGCTTGGAGAGAAACGTAGTAAGCTGTTGCTTCTGTTTCTCTCCCTTTTCACTTATATTATAAATTATATGTCATGGCTGATATGATATTTGAAAAGGACTATGCCAACTTACCTAGTTTAATGTAGACACTTTGAAATTGATTTTGAAAGTTTATTTACATTGACAAGATTGAGATTCTTACAAAAATCATTGCTGTAAATCTGTAAAAAGGATTGGGGATGGGATTTGCCGGCATTTTTGCCGATACTGTGCAGCGACATTTCTATCATTATAACACAGGGGCACTTATGAGCTGCACATGGCCTGAACCCGGCCATTCCGTTATACCGACACTGACGAGTCAGGCGTAATGCTGTCCCCTTAGCCCAGAGCGTTAGGAGGGAAGCCACTACTACCAACCTTAAAGTCTTTGGTTTGACCCGGCCGGGGTTTAAACACGCGATCTCCTGATCCGTAAGCCGACGCAATCTGTAACAGTGTACAAACCTTATTTATTGGAAACTAGAACATGTATTTTATTTCGTTTCAGGCTACATCCACGACGTCATCAGCCCTTCAATTCCTCAGGAGTCCGCGCACACCGAGCAGGAGAAAGCCAAGTGTATGGAAGAGGAGAAAATCCAGGTGATTGATGATGACGACGATCGCACTATCGCCGCCGACATATTAAAGAAATTTGAGAAGAACAACTTCACCGGCGTCACCGTCGGGTATACATATGACGCCTTCTTTGTCAGTGATGGTCGATCGCGCGGGAAGAATTTCGGGGAGAAAGGAGGCCGTCAGAGGTACACATGCAACGAATGCGGCAAGGATTACGCCACTTCGAGCAATCTATCCCGGCATAAGCAAACTCACCGAGCTCTCGACAGCAAGCTAGCAAGATCTTGTCATCATTGCGGGAAATCGTACGTTAGTATGCCAGCACTGTCCATGCACATGCTCACACACGATCTGAAGCATAAATGTGATGTTTGCGGCAAAGCTTTTTCAAGGCCATGGCTCCTACAGGGTCATTTTCGGTCTCATACTGGCGAGAAGCCTTATGGTTGTGCCCATTGCGGCAAAGCTTTTGCTGACCGCAGCAACCTAAGAGCACATATGCAAACTCACTCGGCATATAAGAGTTACAACTGCAAACGGTGCAATAAGTCGTTTGCACTGAAGTCTTATCTCAACAAACATTACGAATCCGCTTGCATCAAAGAAGATGGGGACTCATCAACCGGGGATTCGTCCGTATGCTCCGACGATAGTTTTACACACAGGAAATATGAATGATGCAGTTTTAGAATACGCAATTTTAACAAAAAGACTTCTCAACTCTCATTGCTTCCGAAGAATCTTCAGAAAAAGTTTGTTAATGTTGTTTTCACTTGTTGATACAGATTGTATGCATGTTTTCCCAGTGCCAAAGGTTGGTTGCTCATCGATTGAAGAGCGTCGTTGGGTTTGAGATACAATATGAATGATGCATTAGTTAATAATCACGTTGGGAAGGGGAGCGAAACGAACTTGATGCAGTACTCTGAGACGACAATGTCACCGCGATTATGACAAAGTCCATAGCCAATAAAAATTGAGAATCAATTAGATTGTCAGCCAGGCAATAGCAATCGCCAACCTGTAGACCGTAATATGGGCTCTTTCCTGAAAGTGGTGAAAAATGAAGCGACTTTTGTGAGATATTGTCTGCTAACGCCGCCACCTCATTTCATGATCGGATCTTTTCTTCTATGACTTACAATGATTACTTACCTATTGATAATATATGCGGTATGATGTTTTTACCCAAGAGTGTATCTTCAATAGAAACTGTTGTATATGGTTAAAATGAATGCAGGATAACCCGAAGAACACATCTTATGGATATGGTGTGAGACAATGGTAATAGACGCTATAGAAGCGTGTGGCAGGAGTAAGGTACTTCTTGACAGCCTGCTCCGCTTAGCACTTCTCACAATGAGAAAAGGATCAAATATGACGTCACTACGAAAATACTTGTCGGAAATGACATAATTTCTCATAGTTACTGAGTAAAATATGCTAAGACTAGATGTTGTATAACGTTTGAAAACAAACGATTTTGAGCTTTTGCAATGTTTGGCACTAAAAGAGAATCTGGAAAAATTTAAGGAAAATCCTTACTGGCAGGGTTGTTATAAAAGTAACACTAACATTTTCATGAATATACACGGTATTGTGTTTGAAACAAACTAATATTAAGGCAATCCTCGTGTTTTGATTGGTCATTAAAATTTTCTGCATGACAACGATTGAATGAGCTAGGTAAGAATTGAAGTCTTTATGGCTTCGTTTCGCACGGATTCCTGAACGTTTTCAGTTTTGAAGTTCTAAAATTGCTTTATTTGAAAAAAGGACTAGTTGTCAGACTGGATTTTAATGCGAAACCTTGCTGAAGCTCTCTTTGTGTGTTATTTATCGAATATTGAGTGAAATGCCAATTCTCTCTAGGAACTGTTTCAGCGCGCAACGAAGATGTATCATACAGACTGTAGAAGCCTCCTGTAGTAGGAGAAATATTTACAGAGCTCCATATAACTGTGGATTTAACGTAAGGAATAAATCCTATAATTCTAGAAACATATCCCATTGTTTTCGGAAAATCCCTACAGAATGGGTACTGAATGTAATGTTCAGATTATGACTGATCCAACGAGAACCAGGGTCATAGGTTATTAAACTTTGAGTTTCTGTCTGAAAATTATTTCCGCGCATCTGATTGGGCTGTTTTAAAAGTGATTCCGTTTATTCCGTTTTTGTCCAGTCAGATGCTTGACAACGTGCTGAGACTCTAGACAAAAGTTTAATATTTTTGGTCCTGGTTTGTCGATTTTGTGGCAAAAAAAAGAAGTTTTAGCATTTTTCAACCCCTCCCCCATTCATTTGGAGCTCTGTATATTTTAAATAGAATATCGCACTTTTTACCACAATGTGCAATGACTAAGCATATTTTTTCTATTTATATATTGTATATATAAAAAAAACTTACTTGTGCATTTTTATTATTTTATTGTATAGATGCGTATGTTTACATGCATTTTATTATTTGTGTAGTGCAATCTCTTTACATGTCTCAAACTGTTCTATCTCTGTGTTTATACTATGTCATGCAATAATGATTTGTGCAATAATGTTAAGAGTGAAGTCATGTTTATCATGTGCAATAGTGGATGGAATATTAACAGCAAACATGTTTTTATGTTATTCGTGTCATTTTTATTCGCAGAAATTAACTATTTATCACTTTATCTAGTGCGTTTAGTGCAAAAATACAAACGAAAAGAAAAAATAATTCATATACCAATTCGTAAAAATTTACTATTAATCACTTTATCAGTGCGTTTAGTGCAATAATACAAACGAAAAGAAAAAAATAATAATTCATTTTCCAATTCGTAGAAATTAACTATTTATCACTTTTTCTAGTGCGTGTAGTGCAATAATACAAACGAAAAGAAAAATAGAATAAATATAGTAATTCATATCAATTAAATATTTATATTCCTTTATCTGGTGCAATAATTATTTAGAACTCATATACAGTTGCATATGCCTTGAAATAAATAATGTCGATTGTTTACTAGACTATATTTAAACCCCAAAACTTTAGCTTGGCGTTTTTTGCTTTCTTTCTGATCTCTAAATAAGTATAAAAAGCATTGTCAACCTATGACGGGGTTTTGTCCTATCTTAAAACATGATTTTTTATTGTCACAATATATCCTTTTAATACACAACGATAAATCAGCAAATCATTTTTAGATTTTTATGGTTGTAACAAATGGTTGTGAAGTATTAATTATATATATAATATATATATATATATATATATATATATATATATATATATATATATATATATATATATATGTATATATATATATATATATATATATATATATATATATATATATATATATATAATGCTGTCATTTTCTCTTATACTTATAAATTTTCAGAGTGGGTAAATATGTTTTAATATTATATGCAATATACTTTAGATTGTGCAATAACGAACAAGGAATTGTACATTAGATTTTTACATTGAGCTCGTTTTGTGTATCGTACGAGAACATTTTAATGTTGTTCTCACACAAAAAAACAACAACGGCGTGTAACATTTTAGAGCAACGAACTACTTGTGTCAAACAATTTAATATGGTTGTGATTTTTCATGGTTGTGAAGTGTTATTATAACACAATTTACATGGCAGTAAGGTTATGATGTCTATTATTATATTTCATCGATTCATTTTGTGCTTTCATTTGGTTTTCTGTTTTGTAATCTGGCAATACCAACAGGTGTATATATATACTTGATAATTGAAAAATCTCTTAAACATTCCAACATTTTTCAATGGTTGTGATTTACTATCATCTTTAATATTTTTACAAGTATTCAATTTAAAGTTTTCGTCATTTATGCCGATCTGAAATGTTCTTACTGTTTAACTAAGTCTATATAAGTTGAATGTAAAAATACAGCAGTGATGTTTTAGATTTAGCAAGAATCAAACATTCCAGTTCAAACTTCGGTCTAGTTGCAGTGTCAAGATTTATCTTTTAAGGTAGTCGGTTATATCATTAAAATATTAAAACATAATATGTTATTGAATGTTTGTCCTTTTGCAACATGCATTTAAAGTCATATGTTAGAATATTTTTGCTATCGTGTAAGTCCCCGGGTCAGTAAATTTAAAAATTGCAAATATACTTGAAATAGACGCATTTGTTACTTATTCAAGTTAAAAAAAACTCACGACTGATGAACAATTCATTTGTAAATAAATATAATTTTACTTCTTTTTTTAACTTTCCTTGTATTATTATGATTGCTAAATACTTTACATTACATTTGTATTTAAACAGGATTTTGTCATTCTGTCTTCCATTAAATGCAACGAGATACACTTGAATGTGTCAAATCTGTATAAAATGTTGTTTATTTTATTTTCATTCTGAAACATTACATAAAATGGAAGTTTTAAAGCGATTAAATTTACCATCAAACAACAGAAATATAAAATATTTGACATGATTATATATATAATTAAAACTCTATTGTTTCGGGTGAAAATTGCTTTTGTGTATAAAGTAAACATAGATTGTTCTTTTTTATTGAGAGGGGTGGGGGTGGGGGAAAGAGAAGGGTAATGTGGAGGGTCTGTTATTTTTTCCTTCTGGCTTTTAGCCGATTTGGAGTCAGAAAAGGTCAAATAAACAATATACATTAACTTAACCTGATGTAATTTTACATTTATCTAATGTTGTTTTATAGTAAATTTAAACCCTTTAAATAATTTTCATCAAATCAAAAATTGTTTTATATTCTTCCAAAATATAATGTCATGGTATTATAATATATACACACAAAATAATTGTAATTTCCAATTGTTTACTTCTGTGTTCAGCTGTTGGCGTTATACATATCGTGCAATATTTGAAATATGATTATATTAATCTAGCTGCAATATATAACGCTTGAAACAAAATCTACATTTTACAAAGCTGGTTTAGCTCACAGAACTTGCTTATCTTATTTTTTTCTGTTTAAATATATTCATTACAATTGTTTGTGCAATATTACATTTTCTACATTTGAACCCTGTTTCTTAAGCATGTTAAAAAGCGTGTGCAATAATGGTTGGAGAGTTTTACACTTTATTTGGTAGAGTTAGACAAAATTTAGTCAGATATGTGCAAAATATTGGTTTTTAAGTATTTCTATGTATTCATAGAAACTGTGCAATAGTCAGATATACATTTAATGGTTTATACCTGCCAATAAGATTTTTATGCTTTTAAAACGTGTTTTATTTATAAATAAGTTTTGAAATTATAGCTTTAGTTTTTCTTAGATTTTAAATCATTTTTAATAATAATGTCAACTGAATGTCATAATTTTTCGATTATTCAAACTTTTGTGTGTTTTCTTTTTTTCCAGAAATGTATGCATCATGCGCATGTTATCTAAAATTCAGAACTCATAATGATGTCCTACGTGTATGGGAAATAGTGGTTTGTTCGAACTGATGGTTTATTCAAACTTTTGTTTTTTTCAAAGTCATGATTTATTCAAACTAAAGGTTTATTCCATGTAAACTATCAAACTCTCTATATAGTGTTTATTAATCGAGAGTCGACTGCTCGTAACATCTTGACAAGAAATATATTTATAAAAAAGAATAGTGTTAGATGAATTAAATACCAGTTGTCTGTAGATACAAGAGTTTACAAATTACTTATTTTTATTTTTAAATTAGGGTTTTTAATGCATTTAGATGAAGTTTCATCCTATGGTTCCCTTTGTTTTCCATTCAATACACCCATTACATATTTTGTTTTATTACACTTGTAATACAACTTTTCATTGATGATGTCACCAATGTCATCATAATGAAGATCGTATCATACCACTATTTCACCAAGTATTGACGAAAAAAGTCACGTGATAAAAAAGAATCTGACACTCATCGGCATTTAATACAAAAAATTATAAAACTCGTTCAGGAAAAATGATATTAAGATCGCCATAGGCTCCCTTACTATTACTTTTCCCGAACTCGTTCAATGAATGTTTGACTAATTGACAACTAGTGTCAGATGTTCTATGTATCTTAAATTCAACTGAACAAACCTTCGTTATTTTAAGCTAAAACCTAGTTAGGCCTATATATTCAAATCATGATGTGTAATTTTACCAACCCTTTGCAAAACGGGACAAAACGCGTATCAAAAATATTTAAAATATTGGAATTTTCATAAAATAAACCCAATATATATTCTAAAAATTATGTTATTTTATTATTAATATTGGCTGAGAGCAAAGGTAACTTTTACTGGAGGTTTTAAATCTTCTTTATATACGTGTTTGTACTCGAACTTTGAATAGATGCTTATTTGCAGATGCTCTCATTTAGTTTATGTTTTTAATATGTTTGTAAATAGTTTGTGTGTTTTATTGGAATTATGAATTTATTTGTCACGAGGATTTTTTGGAATGATTAACCCCAATTGTGCCTATGTTTGTTCACCTTAGATGTTATGTGTTACAAAGAAGTGACCTTTCCCTATTTATGCAATCGAATACCAAAGTTGTTCGGAGTGACCAACGATCAGTTTATTTAACTTCATTTTTTTTTTTAATTTTGGTAACTTAAAGGGACTTGTTCGCGGATGACATAATTGACAGGAACGATGACCTTATAATCACTAATTAATTAATTCTAATTACATGTACTTATAAAGTCAGATAAATGGTTATATCTGATGATATTCAGATAAGCCAATGATGTATATATATTCTCAAGACGTAACATTAAAGAAATATCTTAAAATATAAGAATTCTAAAATTTTAGAAAACAAAGGCTAATAGATTTTTGCGTTATCTTTAAAAGAAAAAAAATGTTTTAAGTAGACTTTACAGACAGTATCATCGATTAAATAGCACAATAATAATGACTGGTGACGATTATTTCTGACTGTATTTGTCAATAAAGAGTTATTTTAAACGTAAATTTTAAACTTTTAGGGGAAATCAATTAAGTCATCTGGGAACAAGTCCCATTGATATTTAAGAAATTCACGTATTCAAACGTATGGCTTTACAACAAACTGCCGACCAATACAATGCTAACAAGATGTTTGAGTGGTCGCATCACAAGTTTTTAAGTATTATTGTCACTAACAAGTTTAAGTTTAGCATGCGTCGAGAAAAAAACAACACTAAATTAAACTTCAAGTTATATTATCTTTATATGTATCTTGTTGATTTTTAGTATTTAGCAATTTAGAATAAAAAAGCCAATATGTTGCCTGTATAATATTGAGTCCGTACAATACCTTATTTGGATCTGGTTTTAGAAGTTGTTTTTGTTTCGCATATGAATATATCTGTTAAACAAGTATTCCCTCATATCCTACTGCATGTCTCAATAACTTATATAACATTCCTCATTGTTTGACATCACGTTTATACCAACGGAACAATACAAATCATTAGACTTATGAACAAATCGAGCAGATCTTGAACAGAAATCACCCAGAGGGCGTGGCTGATCTGGATCTACACTATTTGTCTTAGCCTGATCAGTTCTTGCGTAGCATGCTATGCGTTAAACTTGATCGTTTTAACAATTACATGTCTGGCGACTTTGAAGCTTTGACCTTTTTCATAAAAAGGTCGGTCTCAACCTAAGCTGACGTACTTCCGGATTTTCAAGAAGACCAGTCTAGATTTAACATGGCCATAAATGGTATAACTGCTTATAAAGTCTGCACTTATATTATTGCGAATTGTTTTAAAGTCAAAATATTTTTTTTAAATTATTTATCTGATTAAGAGATGTTATTCTTATAAGATAATGTTTTCATGATCATCTGAAAAAAGTTACTCAAAAGGTCATCAGAAATAATTTGATTGCTCACAATTTAATTATAACAATCAATAAACACGGAATTTCTGCAATTTTATATTATATGTTCAGTTCATAGTAACTATATAAGAACAATTAATTGTTATTTAAATTTAAACTGTAATACACCGTTTTACAAGTTATAAGTATTTCATTCTTTGTGACAGATGTATGTTATAACGTTTTTGTTTTTAAACATGATAACAGTTTTTTTTATGTAAGCAGTGCTTATGTCACGTTGTAAATTGATCATTTATTTTGCTCTTCCATCAACTTTACCCACAAAGATGATAATTAAAAAAACCCCACTTTTTTAACAGTTGTTACTGAAAATTTGTACAAACTTTACAAGCACTTATGGTGTTTTGTTTTTTACGGATCTATTGTCTGGAAATGTTTCCCGTGATGACATCATTAACGTCAATCACGTTACGTTTATTACGTTATGTTTTCAGCTCATTTGATAGCAAGGTAGATTATGAGAAAGTATTAAATACATGTAGTGCGCACATATTTTGCTGTCTGTTATTAATTTTCACCATGGAACGGCATCTGTCCCTAAAATCGTATTTAAGCTTATATGCTTATTATTTTTCAAGTAATTTTTCTTTGGATAAGTCATGCATATCATGTGCATAATTGAAGGTACCTGCTTATTACTAGTTGATAAAATGAAAGAAAAAAATGTAGTTATGACACAATAAAATAACAGATGAACCCCACTCCACCCCCACCCCTACCCCACACACCCCCCAAAAATATTTAAAAAAAGAAAGAAAAACACGCTATTGTTTAAATTAAAAATATTACATATTTCCTTCTATCCGATCTGAGATTCTGTAGTTCACGTCAAGTCTATAGGCTCTTTAGTCCACATATTATAACTGCTGTGATTTTATAATGAAACATATGCAAACAAAGTATATAGC
Organism: Sinonovacula constricta; assembly: GCA_007844125.1. NCBI lineage: Eukaryota > Metazoa > Mollusca > Bivalvia > Cardiida > Solecurtidae > Sinonovacula > Sinonovacula constricta. Next base: position 38,366,414 of record CM017565.1, on the reverse strand, counting down.
AATACACTCATGGTACAGAAAATGATAAAATCCTGTAGCTTTTTGTTAAAAGAGCATGATATGTAACGAACGTGTTTTGAGTATGATATAGTGTAATCCTCGGGGCCGAAGGTCCCCGTGTTCGATGCACAAACTTAGTATGAGACTTTAAAGGTGGTATCCGACAGTTTTGACCAGTTTTTGTTCTCAAACAACCAAATAAATTATTGTTACCTGATAAAGACCTCGCAATATTGCTGTTAATTGATGCCCAAAAAATATATGAAAAGTGAAACCCCACACGTCAACACAACAATTTAATTGGTATCAACCTCGCTGCACGGTAAGCTCTTTTTAATCTAAAAAAGAGAAAAAACAACACGTGACCGCTTACTTCCGAGATCACATTATATCATGGATCATGGTCCAGATCATCCGTTCTGACGTCGATATCTACTGTTACAGGAATCCCCATCATTCCTATTTATAGATTTGGAAAGAATGAATGTTTCGAGCGATTTATTTCACTATTTTTACTTTGTAACAATTGAGTGTAGTGTTCAAAATCGTCTTTATTTAGACTTAAGTTCGTGTTTATGGAGAAAGTATGCCCATATTCCCAAACCCAGGGCTTATATACTGTTACGTGTATTTGATATAAGGGAACTGTCTTATACCACCTTTAATTTTATGCAGATTGTGTTGGCTTCACGGTGCTATCACTGCTACCTGCAACTCAAATAGCCATGGGATTCATTCTGGTATGTTGGTCGTGCGTGTACGTGTTCATAATTACCGAATTGTATAGCAGTTTATGTTAGTGAAAGACGAGTATTGACAGTTTTCTTGGTAGAACCACCGGCGGACCGCATATCAGCTGGCAGATTTTCCTCCTTTGAAAGTGTCAGTCCCGACGAGAACTTGAACCCACGTGACTGGAAGCCGACAGGTTATACACGGGCGCTTTTATGTGATTACTGCTATCTGTAGTGTGACAGCAAACAATGAACACGTGTCTTGATATGAGCTATAATAGAATACTTTTTCCACATTGAACTGATGCGATCTGCGCCTTGTACCTTGATCCGACTTTGTACTTTTGTATCAAACACTCAATTATCAACAAGGAGAAAGTTAGCAATACGCAAAACGTCCAAGACTTTTGGAGATTGGTTTAAGATCTCCATATAGCTCCACTTATTAATCTTTTATGAATCGTTGTAAGAAATTGGCCAATATTATCATGAGACGCAAACGATGACTCAGAAAGGTTATATAGTCGAGTAGAAAAAGTAATAAATCATTGCACTGTAAACCGGTGAGGTAATTGTACTTTACGACTAGATGTTCTATCTTGTCACTTATGTCACTGTTGCATTCGTCTTTACGATCGCGCGGTTCTTAAAAGGGACCATTCGGATAACCTTGGTAATTTCTATAACGAAATAGAATCATGGGATTTACGGAAAGCGGCGGAAATTGCCGACCAATGTACTCATATTGAAAAGGGCGATCAAAAGCGTTCACCAATCGTTTATTTAATCTGATTGTAGAAAATTTAAAACAATTTCACCCATTAAATTTAAATAAAAATTGAGGGTAAAATTGCTTGCCTTAGAAAATAAATATCATGTCGAGTGTGTTTGTGCGTGTGTGCGTGCGTGATGGGTCTTCGGGGCGAACTCGGGGAGCTCAGACGGAAAGTCTTACCGCTCAATGACGGACGCTAGAAACTGCAAAGATGATTTATCTTCGAAAAAAACAACATATTTAACAGAATGAAATAATGACATGAACATTTAGGAACTAGCAAAAAAGTAATGTGCATACATTTGGTGTATACTATAAATATTTCATATGTTGTATACGATAGAGAGATTGCCGCATATATTGAGCTGTTTATTTTTCTTCGCCTAGATCTGACTACGACAGGCTGTAACTAAAAATAAAATATACGTCTACTTTTTATTGCCATTGTTATTGCCATATGAGATGTGAACTGGTATGTTAATGCAGTTTATGATAAAAAAAACATATGTGAACGATAGTGTAAGACACGGCACAGTTCTATGTAATTTAAGAATCCGGAATTACTGATTTGAACCGAAAACTTAACTGCTCCTTTTATCATAAATTGTCAAAGCAAAGTTTAAATGCTTTGAATATGGAAAATAACATAACAAAAAAAGAACAAACAGTTTTAAAGTTAATAGTCCAGTATTCAACAAAGTATCAAATAAAACAACTAGCAATAAATACATTAATTCACTTTTGCATAAGATGTGTAAAAGTCTAATTCGTTTTCAAAGCTTCATCTATGAGAAAGGTTCCTTTAATGGTTTAACAGCTGTCAGAACAGACGCAACATGCTTTGATGTTACGACTTCGTAATTCGGTTACCAAGACATTTTCCCGTCATTAAGTCAAAAATCAGGAAACAAGTGCCCCTCTAGGCATATAAGTTGATACAATATGTTGTGGATATCTTTGACATTAATATCTGGCAAAACACGTCCACCTAGGGAGACAGTATTGATGTTATAGAAGACATTGATTTCAAAAAAGAACGGTGGTTTCCCTCATCGCTTTTTTACGACAATAATGTACAACGCGTGAGCCAGATTTGATATCCCCACGACGATAGTGATGGCGGTGATAACTTTCACGCTATCCCACGAATGAATCCCGGATCTGTTAGACGTGCATTTTCCCACGAGAGGCACTCAACATGTAGCGTCAACGTCGCGCGATTAAATACCCCTCAATTATCGTAATAAGGACAGACACTAATATCAACTTATGTCTCGACAAATCGCAACATGTTCGGGCAAAGCAACAATGAATTTTCTTTCGTCGATACCCGCGCGTCCTGCCAATCGTCGGTCTTCTAATTTGCATACGCTAGTTGACTTTACCAAGCAACGGTGATTTCGTTACGATGGTAACCGATTCTTATACCCAAAGGGATGAATTCTGCGGATGGAAAAATAGGCCCAGATGTGAACCATTTAAAAGAGAAAATGAAAAAATATAATGTCACTTTCGATGGTTAAAAGAACTGGAAATTGTGATTTGTATAATTATGAAATTGGCAAAAACGTTGATAGTATCGCCACACCGTTTTGTTATGGGAGAGTCTGGTGAGGGTGTAAATTTGAGGGGCATGGAAGGCGAAATAACGAATATTGATCCATTATATGAGTTGCCGGGTGTCTAGATTGAGCAGACAACTGCAAGAACAAAAGAACACATTAATTTGTATTAATGCAAACATTCTGGTATGCAACCTGTTATCTTGGCGCCGGTGCGAGTGGGGTATGGGGCTTATTCGCTGTAGACTGCAGATGCGCAACATTGAAAGTGTTACGATCAATGGCGTAACATTAAAAGCCAGCAACAAGTTTTACAACACAATGTATTTTATTAAAAAAAAACAAAATACAAATCATTACAATATAATTAACGAGAGAATACATCACTACTCTCAAAAAAATTAAGCTGATACAAGTCATAATAAAATTATCTCCTTACTTTATGAAGGTTTAAATTCTTTTTTTTAGTCCAATATAATCCACAATAATGGCTGAAGATGGCTATATTATCACTATAAATCCAATACTAGTAATACACTAGTAATGATCCAACTGAATATATCCTAAACAACTGTTAATTTATAACACTTGTGCTATTCATTTATGATCTAAACATATCTTACTCAGGTCTGACGTAAAACAAAACAAAAAACAAAAACAAAAACACAAAAAAATAAATTTATAACAGCTAGGAATATTCGAGAAGGTATAAGTGGCTCCACTCATAAAAACATTCCAAAATTTACAAAATTGTAGTGTCTACAAATCTATATTACGCGACATAGATTTTTTTTTATCAATTCATAAGCGACGTAGCAGTGTCCTAAGATGCAATCGTCGCAAGGTCAAATACTGCATGATGGGAGACACTTATGTAACAGCATACAAATATGTATCACATATAACAGCGTATGTCTTGATGTTTAAAGCGGTGGGGCGTGGGTCAAGGATCGAACTCTACTTTTCTCCGTATTTCTTATGACTGTCTCCCTTCTACGACTCACTTTGTTCTTTGTTTAAGCGAATACCATGGCTCCGGCAGTACTTTGGATACTTTCGACCAATGACCCTGTTTGTTACAGGGCTCCGTCTATTTCTTAGTTCTGTCCGTCTTTGACAACATCCTTTTTTTCTCCATTCGTTTTAGTGAATTAATATTGTACAACAATGGTGCTATTTGTGAGAAATGCACATAAACTTGACATCAACATTTCTTGGCAAAAATGATTGAAAATAATGGGACACCGACGAATTATTCTATATGGCTGCCATGGCGGATGACACAATTTAAATTCAACAAAACGCACCAAACAACAAGCGCAGCGGTACATGTGCCATCATCATTCCCTTCCTTACTTAAGGTGAATAATCTATAAACAGACAGAACACTTCAAGATCAATGTACATGTACTCTGGGTTGAGAACTCTCACCCTTTCCAGCACAAGCTCTCGTATCTTGTAAGCTAACTAATAGCGGCAGCAGAACAGCATTAACCTTGTTGTCTTACGATCTTATTGGACAAAGATATTTTTACTGAAGCTCATTTCGAAGTTTGCATTTTTTTCAATGTAAAATATAGGCTCCGCTTGATTTATTGCTTAGATTTTGCATTTATGATATAAAGTAGCAGTGCTATCAGCGCTTTGATTAATATTTAAAATTGCAACATTGCACATAGAAATAATAATAATAATAAATTTCTCCTCATACCTTTCGGGTTGAATATATGCAGAGTATGTCTACATGACATGCACTCATAATTTTACATTACTTTAAAGATGACCTTAAACCTAGATGACACAATTGGAACGCTGTCGATTTGAAATGAGACATATTGGCTAATTGGAGTTAAGTAAACTTATCTGAAGCGTTAATATTAAAACAGCTTGCATGTCACGAATGTAATTGTCAATTGATTTGTAAATGATATAAAATACTACAAGATAAATATATTTTCTATTATTTTACAACTTCTCTTATTATGTTTCATACATATAAAAGAGAACATCATTGTATTTATAAAAGGCCACACAGTGCTAACAATATCCTATCAATGTCACCAAATAGTGGCAATTCGAAGGCAGCGTGTTTATTTTGCATTACGTTGATTCATTTTAACGGGTACTAATATAATCTGATTTTATTTTCATTATTTCCCGATTAAAATATTGTTTTGGACTGTTTAAATACCTAAAAGGACTTTTTTAACAGCCGCAATTTTAAATTGGCCACAATGATGCTACGTCGTGTAAGAATTCATGACCTCATTCTTTTCTTGTAAATGAAAGAAATATACTTTGCGACTTTCATGCTTTTCCAAAAAAGTGAGGTGGGGTCGGGGCACGGTTGTGTCATATTTAGCACGATATTGCCCCACTTATTGCTCAGTCGGTTTTATTCGCTCCGTCTGTTTCTTGGTTAATTCCAATCTTTTGCTCAGTCTCTTGTATATGGCATCATCACCAACATGTTCCACTCCATTTGATGGCTTCGTTTGTTATAAAACGTCCGTTGTAATGGCTCAGTCCGTTCCACATTTCTTTTAAATTCAAAGCTTCTTCCGCTCTCCGGGTATGTTGGTTCCCTGTTTGTCATTTTCCTTCACGCAGGGTCTTTCCCTTTGTACCCTGCCCTCTTCCGCACTGTGGATCCATCATTTCGTTGGTCCTTTCTATCCATGGTCTATGCGTTCGTCCGACCTATTTGCTCCGTCCGTTACATGGCTCTATCAATTTCATTTCTCCTTTTATTCTTACAGTAGACACGTCCGAGAGATGATAAAGGGAAATTATCCGAAAAAAATCGATTCAGTTCGTCCGCGATAACCTATAGAGTAAAAAGGCAAAGAAGCAAGGAGTACGGCATTAATTTTATATGAGTATAATAGGAAAGAAAACCAAAATCGGGAAGAACACTGTGGGAGCGAGATTGAAAATGAGTGATGGACTTGCTGAGAGCATGAACTGTAAGTAGCAGAAGATAAATTGTAACGAATGGGCCTATTCTCACATGCCGCTTAGCACAGCAGTGCGTTTCTCACGCCCTTAGAAGACAGATTTCCCCAAATGTGTCATAGGTGTTTAATTTTAGTTTTAATAAAGCCAGCCTTCCCAAGGTATTTGTCAGCATACTTATAGATAATCGTTCGTTCAGTGCCATCACTAATTATGTTATATGAGTATTGGTTATATTTTTACTCTGGAAACATGGATTTACTTTAGACGCTTCAAGTTGATATTTGTCTAACGTTGTCTGTTAGAATGTGTTGAAGGGTTTCTTGTGGAAATAGCAACAGCAGTTAGAATGTACATTGGTATATGTCCAAAGCTTTCTCGATGTTTATTTAGATGCTGTTGAATTTTAGTTTATGTGTTTTAAAAAAACAACATTACAGACAGCTCATCCGCTTACATCGGTTGCTTATTTCCATTGATAAAAACATTCCCACAATTTCCACGTTTTTAAATAGTTAAAATCAACTGGTTTTGAAGGAGCCAACTGATTTTCACATTGATGCTGAATTTTATTTAAATATTTTTGTTCAAAAGACATTGTCTTGCGTTTCGCTAACAAACAGGTAAATAAAATGTCATTTTGCCATTTTTTTAGAAATACCACGAAAGAAATGATTATAGATAGGGTTCTTAATCTTACTTGTTTGAATTTTTGTTTTCTTAATTTGAAATAGGTATATTATACAGACAAATTAACGTGTTACTGTCAAATAACAGCAAAGAGTAAAATAAACGTTGGAGGAAGTTGGTCATTTTTAATTCTGTTTATAAAAATAAAACATATAGCATAAATTGGCAAAAATAAACTGAAGTTAAAAATGCAGTACACATTTAAATATCTTATGCTAGTATACATGGAAAATATGTTGGACACAAGCCTGTTTGATATTGTACTCGGAGAATATGTTGAACACAAACCTGTATGCTATTGTACTCGGAGAATATGTTGAACACAGGCCTGTGTGCTATTGTACTCGGAAATGTTGAACACAAGACTGTATGCATTTGTACTCGGAGATGTTGAACACAAGCCTGTATGCATTTGTACTCGGAGGTGTTGAACACCAGCCTGTATACTATTTTACTCGGAGAAGATGTTATACACAAGCCTGTATGCATTTGTACTCGGAGATGTTGAACACAAGCCTGTATGCTATTTTACTCGGAGAAGATGTTATACACAAGCCTGTATGCATTTGTACTCGGAGATGTTGAACACCAGCCGGTATGCTATTGTACTCGGAGAAGATGTTATACACAAGCCTGTATGCTATTGTACTCGGAGATGTTGGACACAATCCTGTGTTCCATCATACTCGGAGAAGATGTTGAACACAAACCTGTGTGCCACTATATTCGGAGATGTTGAACACAAACCTGTATGCCACTATACTCGGATATGTTGAACACAAACATGTGTGCCACTATATTCGGAGATGTTGAACACAAACCTGTATGCCACTATACTCGGAGATGTTGAGCACAAACCTGTATGCCACTATACTCGGAGAAGATGTTGAACACAAACCTGTGTGCCACTATACTCGGAGAAGATGTTGAGCACAAACCTGTATGCCACTATACTCGGAGAAGATGTTGAACACAAACCTGTGTGCCACTATACTCGGAGAAGATGTTGAGCACAAACCTGTATGCCACTATACTCGGAGAAGTTGTTGAACACAAACCTGTGTGCCACTATACTCGGAGAAGATGTTGAACACAAACCTGTATTCCACTATACTCGGAGAAGATGTTGAGCACAAACCTGTATGCCATTATACTTAGAGAAGATGATGAACACAAACCTGTATGCTATTGTACTCGGAGATGTTGGACACAAACCTGTGTGCCACTATACTCGGATATGTTGAACATAAACCTGTATGCCATAATACTTAGAGAAGATGTTGGACACAAACATGTGTGCCACTATACTCGGATATGTTGAACATAAACCTGTATGCCATAATACTTAGAGAAGATGTTGAACACAAACATGTGTGCCACTATACTCGGATATGTTGAACACAAACCTGTATGCCATAATACTTAGAGAAGATGTTGGACACAAACATGTGTGCCACTATACTCGGATATGTTGAACACAAACCTGTATGCCACTATACTCGGATATGTTGAACACAAACCTGTATGCCACTATATTCGGAGATGTTGAACACAAACATGTGTGCCACTATACTCGGATATGTTGAACACAAACCTGTATGCCATAATACTTAGAGAAGATGTTGGACACAAACATGTGTGCCACTATACTCGGATATGTTGAACATAAACCTGTATGCCATAATACTTAGAGAAGATGTTGAACACAAACATGTGTGCCACTATACTCGGATATGTTGAACACAAACCTGTATGCCATAATACTTAGAGAAGATGTTGGACACAAACATGTGTGCCACTATACTCGGATATGTTGAACACAAACCTGTGTACTCGGAGATGTCGAACACGTGCGTGAATGCCATGATACTCGGAGAATATGTTGGACAAAAGCTTATAAGTCAGTATACTTAGAGAAAATGTTAAGTAAAAGCCGGCTTTTTTCCTTCGCGATACTGCTATTTTTAATATTATATTGTAAGGCCAACATAACATACAGTCTTGCACATTGAATAGGTAACGTTTGCTTGTTGAGTTTTTCAGATATGTCTATATCATAGTCAGGAAAAACGCACTGGTCACGCGTGATATGAAACTTATAAGCCTACCCGGGCTCAAAGCTATTTGTTTTATGATGGTCAACATATGCCATGTGCTACTGCTTAAGTTGGCATGTATACGAATGCACGTGTACACAATGTGTGTTTGGAGCAATTACCACCAGTAACTTAACAGGTTTAACGCATATAAGGTCGAAAGAAATATATCAATTAGTGATTTATAAATAACTGATTCACAAGATGGCTATGCTATGAGCAATTAATCAAAAATACATAAGGGTATACATAAAAAGCTGTCGAGATCTTACCTTGGAATTCTTATTTCGAACCTTAGGAAAGTTTTTAATGAAAAGGTTACTGCAAACAATACTATCCCATACAATTTATGGACTTGGTTGCACCGTCTGAGCGTTTATCATCAACCCATCGCCACTTGTCGCTATGCATACTGATCATATCGAATCTTCCAATCTTCTAAATGGACGCTAAGTTCCAAATTGGCGCGCCTGAGGTATCGTTCGGTAGGCACGTGCTTAGCACGCGACAAAACGATACCAATTAGGGGTCCCACCTGAAGGCATTTTTGTCATCAAGTTGCTACGTTTACTGTCGTGTGAAAGCCATTCCTTCCGCTACGTTGGCTGCCCGTTGCTAACGAGATAGATCTGCAGAATATTTCAAACGGTCGTCTGCTCGAAGCGCGCGCTCTGCGTCAGAAATTTCCCATGATGCAATTTAGACATACATCTGTCACTTTCAATTTATCTACTAAGGTATATTTTTAAGGGCGATTAATTTTCGAACGCATGTTGAAAAGAGAAAATGACATTTCGGGAATTCGCCAACATTACGGAAGTGGAATGAACGTGCGCTTGATTAAGATCTAATTCATTTACTGCCTTTCTGAATCGTATCTGTGCTATAGACTTTGGGAAAACGTCTATTGCTTAATTCTAAGCTTACTGATATCGTAAATACGCCGTTTAACTTTCAAGGACACCGGACATTAATATTTAATTGAATAAATCTACCTACTGAATAACATATATGTAAGAAAGATTTCCATCTGACCTGCAATGATAAAACATCCATGTAATAAGGGTTTGCATCCTGCAATGATTTTTAAACCATGATGACATTTATCTGCTGTCTTTGTTCATCTGATGTTAGCCGCTATAGGTCGTCATAATTCTAATAGTGGACAGAGATTAACCCTCAGATCCATAGATTGACCTTCAGAATGGTCATGTTATTAAAAGGAACGTCGTAACCGTTGGTCTGATCTGCATTTTAAAGTTAGCTTATTAAAGCAAAAGTTTGTTGAATTATTATAAACAATTGATTATAATATAACCTCTGATCACCATAGATAACGTGTGAGCATGTGGTTCTTCAATGGACTGGGCTGTGTTGACGGTGGTATCCGACAGTTTTGACCTTTCTATTCCCTCATGCAATCAGATGAATAATTGTTATCTGAAAGGTCCGCGAAATGCTGTTTATTGGTGCCCTACATCCATCGGAAGTGCAAAGCATACTATCCCTCTTGTAATTGCAAACATACATTTCCTGTCCGAGCCAGGCTCAACAGTAAAATATTTTTTAATTAAAAAAACAACAACACTTGACCACTTACTTTTGAGATAACGTGACATGATCATTCTGGTAATCAGGACTGAAATCGACATCTTTTTAGCTAAAATCCCCTTCGAGATTATTTATAGATTTGGAAATAATAGACATTTAAGGCGACAGTTTTCACAATTTAACAATTAAGATAATGCTGTAAACAAACATTACTTTAACTAACGTATATGTTTATGCAGCAATTATTCACTCATTCCGTCAGAACATGGGTAAGATGCTGTTACGTATATCAGATATAGGCAAACTGTCGTTTACCGCCTTTAAGGGTTGGCGTGACATTTTTAATTCATTTCTATTTTTAGACATTTGAAGCGCATCAATTAAGAACAACTTCGGACTGCGCATGTGGGAATATACAGCTTCTGTAAACGTCATTTATAACAAAAAAATAATTATTTGTCTTGATAGTAACGCAATAATTTAAAAAAAAATATGAAGATGCAGTTTGTGTGGGTCTCTGTGTCATGAATTTTCGCTTAACTGTGTATACATGCAAACATTAATGATAAGTCATGGATATACAGCAGCAAATAGTACGGTAATGGTCAGACAGCTGCATGATTCGGCTGTTTGTTTAAGCCTAATTGCTTGGAAAATATTAATTGATGGAATACATTGTTCAGTGTTCATGTACATTTACTTGTTTTATAATTGAATACTATATGCGATTTGCTAAACATTTTAACGAAAATAGTTGTGATTGTAAGATAGGATGGAAACTTTGTATATTGAAAAATATGTCTAAAGCAAATAGAGACAGCTCATAAGCAAGAGGAAGTCGAGTATATGATAAACCGGTTGGAAAAGTTAAGTTAGTCTAATAGTCCTCCTGTTGAATAACTGAATCGTCGAAGAATTCCTCTACATTTACAATCAGTATTTAGTTATGTAACATCTTTAGTTATGGAACATATTATTATAAATTTTATACATGTAATATTCTTTTAATTACTTAAAATAATACTAACATTGCAGTAATATTTAATATTGCAATAATATTAGGTTTGATGTTTTACTGTCCTTATTTAAAAATTATTATTAAGAATTTTACGTAAGTTGTAGGTATAAATCGGTTTAGCCATAAACCTTGTGCATACCTGTTGTAAGGGAAAGCAACTCAATATTGTGCAAGTTCTTAATATGTGCGCAGTTACTTCCCTTGGTAATAGAGCTGTACAGCACTGTATTTACTTCTTCCCTTATGAGTAATTAATTTGTATAATTACATTGTATTACATGAGTAAGAATTTTTAGTAAAAGTTCTCCAGAGATATATTAGCAGGGGCTTTATAGTGTTTTTAACTAAATGAGTGATTTTTCACATAGTTAAAAACTTTAAACTATTTTCAGTATAAAAAAACCCAATATGAAGCAATTCCTTAGACCTGTTTATAAGGTTTAAAATTACTTTTAAGGTGAACTAAAGGTTAATGGAGTCAGTGAAGGTAAAGAGAATACAAAATGGCAAAATAATGCAAAAATATACTTTATTGCACAGTAACATAGGCAAATGTAAGTTTTTCTCTCAAATTTAACACTACAATTTCAGTGTGAAAACATAAAAATAAAACAAAATAACATTTTCATCAACATAAAATAAAAAGCAGTTTTTTACAAAGGTATCAAAGGTTTTCCACTGTGTGTTTTTTTCAATTGTAGAGGGCACACAATTTAAAGAACATTATTTTATGTTTTTAAATACCCTCTTTATACAAAATTTATACTAAATCTTTATACAAAATTTATCTAAATTAATACCCTACTTTAATTCGGAAAGTAACTCAGATAACTGAATTTAATTGTGTTCTGTAAGAATACATATATGTCCGTAAGTATGACTCACTATTTTCTTGCAAACAATATTTGTGTCAAACTTTAAATTTCGTTTTACATAACTTTCTTTTATCTTTTAGACCCTTGTTCGCCAACCATCAATACATGAGAAGCTTTCTAGTCATGGATTTCAGATCACAATAACTTATAAGTTACTGATTTATCTGAGACTTGGGCACATGTAGTAAAATTTGCATTAATTTTGTACTTTTTAACTTTCTTATAAATGCCTCACAGCAACACAATGATTACAATATATGTGACTTCTAGCTATTTTGTTGGATGAACACTCCAGACAATGTCTGCGTGGAACCATTGCAGCATCTCAGGTCCTTCGTGGGATCTGAATCAGACCACAGGGTGAGAGGCATAGGAGGGTTTCAAATAAATATTTAGTGCAGACAGTGTGGAGATTTGTGTTATGTGCCTTCCAAAAACTAAAGGCAATTGCATTTTTGTTTGTTTATTGGGTTTATCATCCCACTAATAGTATTTCAGTTATCTGGAGACAGTTCAAGTTGCTTTAAGTTACATGCCAAATATGTCACATGGAAGGGTAAGTTGTGAGTTCATGATCATGCCATAACTATTGAGAAAGTTTTGGTAATGCTGATATGAAATTGGTCAGTACAAGTCATGACTAGAAATACTAAACTGCAGTTGGTGAGAACATGGCATACATTAATGGAAACATGGCATTAAGAAAGCTTTTTAGCAATGCAGTATTGAAATATACTGAAGTAAACTGGATTTACATTCACAAAACATTGTTTTTAAAATAGACAATTGGCACCTTGTTGTAATTACTCCACACATTTCCCTAATATTTATTATCTTAATAAATGCTTTTGCATAGATTGGTGTAATGGGCAATGATTACAACATATTTAACATAATATATAAAATAATATGATAAACAGTATATTATAATATATAACTGAACAATAAAAAAATGTTCAATAAGGATGACAGCTTCATTGTTAAATAATGGTAATTATGGAAATATATTTAAACATAATAAAGCAACAAAACAAAAAACAACCTTTAAAACACCTTGGTGTAATATAAAAAAAGAATAAAATTAAATGTATTCATTGCCATGGTAACTGCTTATTTTCTATAATAATATTCAAATCACTAATTTTCAATCTTTGGTTATGAGTTGAAAAAAATGTTTCACAACAAAGCTTAAATATTAATTTTAGGAAGCTTTTAAAATTATGAACATTTGTCAAATCAACTTTGGTCTCTTTTTTTTCACATAATTCAACTACACTGCCATGTTGGCATGTGATTAAAAATAACACAAATACAAACGAAAAAATGTTTCCAAACATTTAAACATTTACAAGGCTAACAACTGACTTGTGATAAAAAATAAAGCACATAAAACAAATTTTGTACAAACTTGTAAAAGTTGACACTGCTATAACATTGCATAGATACAGATAAAACAACTCTTACCCTGCCAAATTTACAATATTTGCACTTAGTTTTTCCTATTATAACAAGTCAAGTCCATGAGACATTTTTAAATTATTAAATAAAGGAATGTTTTTTTGTGTGTGTCAAGATACTAGCAAAACAGAACACTTGGGGATTTATAGACAAATGAATGATACACTGCAAGAGAAGGAATTTAATTTAATGATTTCTTAAAAAAATATTTCAAGTTACAAGGTGCTATTATAAATATATCCATTGCTGTAATTTCTTGTGATTTAACTTCTTTTAAAACATGTTACTTGTTTTTGGACAATATATTCTTCACCATTATCATGCTACATTTATTTACATACAAAACCCATGCTTGGTTATTTGCTAACAACTTGATAATAACGTTAGAAGACATTACAAGAAACTTTGTATCTAAAGTGTAGGCACAGATCAGAAACCTCCCAGTGAGAGCTCCATGACCTGGATCTACTTTGCCAGCACCAGATCAATTTGTGATTGGCAGGCAAAGATTTAAGACATACTATTTGGTGTACACAAGAATACTTTGACTCAAAATCCTTCAAAGCAATGGGGACAATTTAAAGATTATGATTTAAAGCCCTCACCTTTACCTCTGGTAAAAGTGAGAGTAAACTACTATAACATGCCCAATGTAACAATCAATGAATGATAAGAATACTAAAATAAACTTGGAACACAGAAAAGTTCAACAATATTAATGTCTTAACTAAACCCCCAAAACAAAGAAAAGGAAACATTAACAACATATTCAATTATGTGACCCATGACTTGGTAAGAATACTAGCAAAGTGACAATTAGTGCTACTACAGTTTGGTGAAATATTCTGGGATAGCATTTACTGTCATATCACTCCAGCACCCATTATGGTGACCTTCACTTCTCATTGAGAGACAATGGATTCTTGAATAATCTCCACTTAATACTTCATAAATGTAAGAAGGTCCTTTTGTTTGGAATAATATTCTTGTTTATGCTTGTTCTCTTTGGAGGATCTGTAGAATTTTTTATTACACTGCAATAATTAGATTCACAATCATCACTTTATGCTTCCACATTCTTAGTTATATTACATATTTATGTTTTTTATGGACTTACTGCCTATTTGTAAAAAACATGCCACTGTTTGTAATGACACCATTTCAAAACTAACCTGCTATAAAGACGAAGAATTCCAAATAAAAGGTCCTTCTTAATATTTAGGCTATATGAGTTCTTATCTAACAAGGGGTACAATTTCCAATCACCACTGTTCACCATTCTACAAGTGAGAATTATGGGATACACTGTCACATCCATGAGAACAGTGATTTTCTGTTATGAAAATATGTTTAAACACTATGTTCTGATATATTGTCATCAAGATTCGATAACAGAGATATCACTCGCAAGGCCCCACCAGAGCAGAAAGTAAAGCACCACAAGAAACAGGACACCTGACACAACGATCAGCACTGTATCCTGAATATATAAAGAAAATTATCTTAAAGAAGGTAAATAAAAAAAACAACATTCATCATGGTTGGAGATATAAAACTTACTTAATCAAGTGATTGGGTGTCTTGTTTCGTTTCTAGATTTTTAGAAAAATGATGAGCTTTGACCCTCCTTTAAAGTGAAACATAGTTTAAACTTCATGGGAAAAGGAAAAGCATTTTAACCAAAATTTCTAATATCAGAATTTCAAGAAATGGAAAAACAACTATAAATGGCACTTACTACAAAAGTAAAAAGTTTCTAGCAAACAAATTACATTATCAACATCGTTGTACTTTTTACTGGAGTATTTAAATAAATGTGTAAATATACAGACAATATAGGTCTTACCTTAACAGGTGTGCCACTTTTTTTTACTGCTGATTTAGCCTTGGCTGATTTGAGCTCTCTCTTACTCTTCTTGTAATCCTGTTTTCCTGAAAGTAACGAAACACACAACATGCATAGATCAACACACAATTTCAATTAATTCTTTTACACATTGAATTTGCTTAACAACCAATGGTGTGGTATTTAAGCATAGGTTTGACATTTATATATGTGCTTATATTGTAATAAACCATTTTAGAAAATAGTTAAGACTTTTTTTAATTTCAATCTGAATCACTAAAGGTTTGGCAATAATCTATCAATATTAAACACCATGAATTCCACGTAAGACATAATGCAAGGCTTAAGGGTTCAGTTTCTTACCTGGGTAAAAGTTATTGTTTCTTTGCAACCTGTTCCTCTAAGTGATTCACCTATCTGTTTTCTGTAGTTTTCAACAGGAGTAAAACTTGAGCCTGTTGCATCTTTTTTCCCCATGATTTAACCTACTTGTACCTGAAATGATGATGTTTGCATAACAAGTGGATGGAGAACAGATTATTTTTTACAGAATACATTATACAAATATAACATTTTATTGACCTAAATCATTGTTTTCTGAAAAGGTCCTGCAAAATGCTGCTCATTGGTGCCGTACATCTATATGAACAGCGAAGCATGAATCTCAATTCGTCACTGCAAACAGGTATTTCGTATCTGAGCCACCATGCTGAGCTATTTTTAAACTAAAAAAACATGTGACAACTACAATTTTATATCACGTTATAGCTTCTAAGTAGTCCACTCTGACGTTGATGTCTATTTTTTGCAGAGACCCCTATAATGCTTATTTATAGATTTGGAATGAATTATCATTTATACGGATTTCTTTCGCAATATGTAATGGCTAACAATACAGGTAGTGTTCAAAATCTTCTTTACAGACATTAAAAGTAGTTTTTGAAGAAATTCCCCAAAACATTGGAAAGACATTATTACCTATAACTGACAAACAGTTGGTTACCACCTTTAAGACAATGGAAGATGGGGAAGTCAATGACTTGTAATGAATGACTTATTCTCTTACGCTGTGAGTTCTACACCTAGTCTGGAGAGAAACGTAATGTGTGTAGGTTGTAAGGCTAATCCATGGTGCATTGCACAGGTTCTACTCAGATATTTCTTGGGTTAAGCGTTAGATCCTGCACATTTAAAGGAAACTTAAAAAAAAAGGATGCGTTGTAATTTTGCATAGGTCGGTAAATAAATTGGATTTTAGAAAATACCTGACACACTTATAAGTTGCAATGTACAGATGTATTCGTTGCATTTATAGCTTGAAAAAAAATGTCAATATATGATTATCGACACATTACGTTGTTTATACCAATGGAGTTACTTGCCCTTGCCACATTACAGCCACCTTTTTTTGCAATATCGTGAAATCCTCTGTTATTTTGATATGATACCGAAACTGCATCAGTGAAAAAATATAATTTTGTGATTTACAAGATAAATTTATCACCATAAGAATGGAACTTAATGAATTAGAAAAATATTCAATAATTGTGTATTCGTATTAAGGTAAACATGTATGGTAATAACCACATTTTGAGAATTCCAGGACATGACCCACATTCTATAAAAAGCACATCTATAAATAGATTGTGACGCCAAGCACTAGACTCTGTCCACCAATCGTTTAGAGCATAACATGACGGACCTTGTGGAAGGCAGAATAGAGGGGCGGACCCAACTGAAAACATGTTGTAGCATGTCAAACGTCGAACTAAAAATACAAATAGGTTTCATCTTTCCGAACTAAATCAGAAGAAACTGTGTGACCGAGAAGGTAAGATACTAATCACCCGATGAATACAAAGGAAAACATTGATAACAATAATAAACGGATGTCTTCTCTGTGTATTAATTCTATGAAATTATTAAAGAAACTGTACAAAAACCAATACTTTTTTTAAATAGAACATGTTAACGTGTCAAATCCTTATCATGCCAAAAATATTTTCCGCTTTTGTCAAAGACATATTTTGCATTACACATAATGACATAGTTTAAAACTTAGACAAATCAATACCATCATACATGTATATTTTAAACATTAAAACAAGGAAATATTTACAACTTTGACAAATACAAAGATACTGATGTTTTTCAAGGGAAGAATTGATTTTAACTTTTGAATAATAAGAATGTGCAATTAAAATCTTCTTATGAAAGATGATAGGGTTCTACCTTTTGTTTGATTTTTTCCCCCTGCACATTAGGAATTATACAGATAAAGGATAAAGATCTCTGTGATTCATACTTATAAAAAGAAATAAATATGCCAAGTTTCATTTTCTATTCTTTTTATCAGCAGAATGTCATCCACCAAAACCAAATGTTCATACTGGGATAAGTGTTATCGAAAGAACAAAAACCACCTGGCTACGTATCTACACCCAAAAGATGTGAAAGATGAGGCAAAAGGTACTTGATCTTTGTTGTAACTCATGTTTTGTATATTTAAAACTTTTTTCTGAAGTTAGATTTCTCAGGTATAAAACAATCTGTAAATTGTATATTGCTTCATTTTGCTTCACTTGATGGCAGATAACATGATAGTATGACAGGTGAAGTAAAATATGTGTTCATGTCATGATATAAAAAGCAGCAATATATGTCCTTAAAAAATAGAAGTTAATTTGTATCAGTTTTCACAAATATGATGAAAAGGCCTCTTCATCCACTGTCTTCAGAAATGGTTATTGATGTGCCAATTCTTACAATAAAAACCTATGATTCTTGAGGTGCAGTTTTTAGTTCACCTGAGCACAACGTGCTCAAGGGAAGCTTTTGTAATACCGCTTCGTCCGTCGTCCGTCGTCCGTCGTCCATCGTCGTCGTTCGTCGTCAACATTTTAGCTTGTGAACACGCTAGAGGCCACAGTTTTTATCCAATCTTCATCAAACTTGGTCAGAATGTTAGTCGGTATGAAATCTTGGATGAGTTCATAATTGGGTCACCTGGAGTCAAAAAGTAGGTCACTAGGTCAAATTTTAGGAAAACCTTGTGAACACACTAGAGACCACATTTATAGCCCAATCTTCACCAAACTTGGTCAGAATATTTGCCTGCATAAAATCTTGAACGAGTTTGTAACTGGGTTACGTAGGGTCAAAAAGTAGGTCACCAGGTCAAATCTTAGAAAAATCTTGAGAACACACTAGAGGTCATATTTATAGGCCGATCTTCACAAACTTGGTCAGAATGTTTGTCTACATGAAATCTTGGATGAGTTCTTTATTGGGTCACGTGGGGTCAAAAAGCAGGTCACTAGGTCAAATCTTAGAAAAAGCTTGTGAACACACTAGAGGCCATATTTATAGGTCAATCTTCATCAAACTTGGTCAGAATGTTTTTCTTTATAAAGTCTTGGATGAGTTCGTAAGTGGGTCACGTGGGTTCATAAAGAAGGTCACTAGGTCAAATCTTAGAAAAAGCTTCTGAACACACTAGAGGCCATATTTATAGCCCAATCTTCACCAAACTTGGTCAGAATGTTTGCCTGCATGAAATCTTGGATGAGTTTGTAACTAGGTCACGTGGGGTCAAAAAGTAGGTCACTAGGTCAAATCTTAGAAAAATCTTGTGAACACACTAGAGGTCATATTTATTGGCCAATCTTTACAAACTTGGTCAGAATGTTTGTCTACATGAAATCTTGGATGAGTTCGTTATTGGGTCACGTCGGGTCAAAAATTAGATCACTAGGTCAAATCTTAGAAAAAGCTTGTGAACACACTAGAGGCCCTATTTATAGGTCAATCTTCATCAAACTTGGTCAGAATGTTTGTCTACATGAAATCTTGGATGAGTTTGTAACTGGGTCA
Source organism: Sinonovacula constricta (assembly GCA_007844125.1). NCBI lineage: Eukaryota > Metazoa > Mollusca > Bivalvia > Cardiida > Solecurtidae > Sinonovacula > Sinonovacula constricta. Next base: position 38,346,981 of record CM017565.1, on the reverse strand, counting down.
CGTTGGGTCAAAAAATAGATCACTAGGTCAAATCTTAGAAAAATATTGTGAACACGCTAGAGGCCATATTTATAGGCCAATCTTCGTCAAACTTGATCAGAAGATCATTCTGCTTTCTGCTCTCGTGCTGGTAACACCTAGCTTGCTCATCGCTTGCGATTAAGCTCTAGAGTGTAATATATTTTAGTACTCCTAAAGTGTTCTGAGACTACATTGTGTTCTTCAGTTCTTTTTAGTGATTTATCGCTCGGATATTTAGAATATTCGGAAAAGGGAGGAAGAACAACAAAAGAATCAAAAAGAATATCACAGTCAGCACAGAAAAGTAAAGATACAGAAACAGTTTGCTAAGTATATTTGCAAATACAAGCACTTTTTTGCACGCCCATACCCCCTAACCTTTTGTTGCACTATTGTATTTGCAGAGACTACTAGAGAATATAGGAAATGTGGAGTACTTAAACACCCCAAATGGTAAGAGAGATAGGAGTATTGACCCATCCGAATCATCGGATGAGTTTCATTTAGCCAAGGTACTTAGACTTAACGATAGTGGTGAGAGCCAACCTGCCTCCCCGAAGGCAGTCTTATCAATGCCTAATACCTCCTGGCTCTTAAACCAGGCGATAGAGGAGGCACCACTGCCAATCCAAACATCCACTCCGGGAAACGCCTCCAAAAACTAACAGGGAAGCATTGACCCTCCCCCATCCACCCCATCTGGGTCCCAAGATCCGGGGTTGGAAAAAGGAGAGCCAATATCCTATGCCAATGCCCTAAAAAGAAATCAACCGCTTACTCAGGGCTCCGAACTATCCACTTCTACGCCATCTACGGCGTACGAAGAGGTAGTAATGGAGGAAGCCAGGCACACCAGCCTGCTGCCACCCGATGTTGCAGTATGGATAACAGTACTGCTAACAACGGTGGGCAGCGCTTTCCCTAAAGGGAAAGCAGCTGAGGTGGCGGCAGCATTCCGGAACTTTGTAGGGGCGGAGTGCTGCGTTCCCCTCAGCAGGCTTCAGAATGGTATAACTTTTAAACTAAGAAAAGACCTCATTAACAAAGCAACGAATTTCAACTTTGGTTCTCACGAATGGGCTCTTAAGGAACATCATAATGAATAACAGGCATCATTAAAATCAGAACTGATCAACCCATCTCAAAAACGGTTGAGTCCATTAAGAAGTTATCAAATGTAGAAGAGGTCAGAATGACAAGGAACAAAAATGCACTTGCTATCAAATTCAACCAACCATCCCTCCCCCTGACAGTTATGGGAAACGTGGTCACCTCAGCCCTAGGCAAGGAGTCCAGGTGCCATAACTGCCAGGGATACGGACATTTCTCAACACAGTGCACAAACAACACAGTTTGCCCTCACTGTGCGGGCAACCACACTTCCAAAGAATGTAAAAACAAAAATGACAAGCGTTGTGCTAACTGTAGCAATGCCCATTCAGCAGCCTATATAAGATTTTCAGAAAAATTAAAAATTGCAAACTCGATTAAACAAAAAGAATTCAACGCAAAATGTCAAGACAAGAGAATCAAACCACACTCAGTCTCTACGAAACCCACAAACAAACTATCTCCAAAAGAGGTTAGCGAACTAGCTGCCAGATTGGTAGGGAAAACCAATCAGAAATTGAACACATACTAGCTGACGCTTTGAACGTAAGACCAAAAACAACACTTACACAGCAAACACCACAAACAAACACGCCAGCACCCAACAATAAACACAAAAACAAACAAAACAAAAAACACCCCTCCAAACCCTTCACAGCAACACCAACAAAGAAAACATAATTACAACAACAACAACAAGCCAAACAATCACAACAATAGGCAACGGCACAATAAACGAAACCGCCACAACACCCATAATAGACAAAACAACAACCACCCACATACACAAATACAAACAAAGTATCACCCTCAACCACAATACTTCCCAAGGGACCACCAGGGACAATGGTACGGGCCCAATCAATGGGTAGCACCTAGTCACTAGGGGCCCCGAGGTGATTGGTATGGCCCCCCTATGGTCTACTACCACTACTAAATTAATAACAATTAACACACGGCAAATAGCCACAGATAAGTAGGTAATCGGAATTTTCAATACGATGACTGCCAAAACAAACACAAACACAAACACCAACACAAGTAAAAATGGCCTCGTCGTCGTTAGCTGGAATGCAAGAAGCATAATAGAAAAATACTCCACCAAACTAGGTGAACTTATGTCATTTTTGGCCCAAACCAAAAATGAAGTAGATATACTATGCATCCAAGAAACTTGGGAATCAGACAAGTCAAACCTTCCCAAAATTAGAGGATTTCAGAATCCTATCTCAAACAAAAGCAACCCCCCTGGATATTACCTCAGTTACAGTCTATAGCGATAAGGAAAAGTTAACTATATACAATACCTACGCGCAGAAAACAGATAATACACTACAAAACTATAGGCAAGTTTTTAAAAACAAAGATAACTCTACCCTAATGGTAGGAGACTTCAACATTAAACACCAATGTTGGAACCCAGAGAAGAATGACATTAGGTACGACGGCGAGGCCGATGATCTGCTCACATTCCTTAATGATGAAAATTTCTGCATATTAAACGATGGACAGGCAACCAGGATCTCGCACGAGATAGACAAAGCGGACAGTGCAATTGACCTTGTTATGGCCTCTGCCAATATGTTCGATTCTTGTGAATTTTATGTTCTAGACAACACATGCGGAAGTGATCACTTTCCCATTTTAACAAACACCGAATTCAGCATCAACAGAAACCCACCAAAAAACAATAGAAAGTGGAATGTGAGCAGAGCATCTAACGAAAACTGGGCATCTTTTAAACACGAATGCTCCAACAGCTTAATCAATATCACAGAAACAGATGTCAACAAAAATTTTAACGAAATATACACACGACTCACAACAATATTGAATAAAACAATGCCAAAATACTCTCACAATAACAAAAAAAAACTATCAAAACAGTTCCCTGGTGGACAGAGGAATGCACGGCCGCGGCAAAAAAAGAGAAAATTGTAGGAAAAACTATAAGAAAGATAAGAAATCTACTATCAAACTAAAACTATGACACGACGCAAGAAGAGAAGCAAACAATATTAAAAAAACCCGTAAGGACAGCTGGGAAACATTCTGTAGGAAGATTACTAATAAAACTACTAGCAAAGAATTATGGGATTTTATTCAAAGAATTAAAGGACACACCCCACCTCAAACCCGACCCTTCATTATAAAAGGCCGCACTATTATTTACCCTTTAGACAAAGTAGAAATACTAGCAGACAATTACGCCCAAATCAGCAGTAATGAGGGATACGCACTGGAGTTCATTAACAAAAAACACGAATTTTCATTGAAAATCAACAATATCATTGCAAACGAGCAGCCACATACCAATTTAAAATATAATCAGCCCTTCACCATAACAGAACTTAATATAGCCTTAATCTCATGTGGAAAAAGGGCGCCAGGAGAAGATGGTATTAATTATGACATTATAAAACAACTACCCCATGATTCAAAACTGGCCCTTTTAACTCTGTTCAATAACTCCTGGGAACAAGGTTTAATCCCAGACTCCTGGCATGAATCTACCATCATCCCAATACTTAAGCCTAATAAACCCTCGAATGAACCAGCGTCCTATCGGCCTATATCTTTAACATCCTGTTTTACTAAGGTACTGCAGAAAATGATTAAAACAAGATTATGCTCGTTTTTAGAAACTAACAATCTATATTCAGAAAAATCAGGATGCCGAGCCAATCACTCATGCGACGACCACGTAGTAAGATTAGAATCAGACATAAAAGTAGCTCAAGTCAGAAAAAAGTTTATAACAGCTGCATTCCTGGACCTATCTGCTGCCTTTGATAAAATGTGGTCAGAAGGGGCTATCTCCATACCACTAAAATATGGCATCCGGAGTAGGATGATTAAATGGCTCTCAGCTTTCTTATCCAAGCGGATTATTAAAGTAAAATATCAAAACAATACCTCAACGTCAAGAACCACAACAAATGGCTGTCCGCAAGGCAGCGTTCTCTCACCGATACTATTCACAATTTTCATGAACACCTTCAATGATACGGTACAAAAACAAAACACCAAAAACAAATACAGAGCCACCAGTAAACAAATTAAATTATCCCAATTCGTAGACGATAGCGCCATATGAGTATGCAGCAAAACTCCAAAAGAAGGAATCCAAAAACTACAAAAAATGCTTAGAGATATAGAGAAGTGGGCATCAAACTACGGATTCGTTATAAACCCCGACAAAACACAAACTATCGTTTTCCGCAACAAAAAGACTCCTTTAAATGACTCAACACTATCGAAATTAAAACTATGCGGAAAAGACATTGAGTACAAAGATAGTATAAAATTCCTAGGCCTCATCTTCGATAAAGACCTACATGGGAAGAACACATAAAACAGTAATAGGCAGATGCGAAAAAGACCTGAATTTAATAAGATCAATAAGAGGAAAAGAGTGGGGCACAAGTCAGAAATGACTTTATACATTATACCAGGCCCTGATCAAACCAAAAATTCAATATGGAATGGTAGCGTACGGGTCGGCAAACAAATCTATATTAGATAAGCTTCAAAAAGTACAAAATAGAGCGATCAAAACAATAATAGGGGTCCCCAGCTTCTTCAGAACGGAAGCAATTCACGCTGAGATAGGAGAACTACCGATAACCGACCAAATCAACATCCTCAGTCTGAAGTACTGGGTCCGCTCTACCCCTTTAGGCTGCTCTTAAAGCACTAACAAGGAAATATTTAAGCGAGTAGGAAAATGGCCCAAATTCCCGAAAAAACATACACTCATATTAGAATTATTAGAAGAAACACAACTTGAGTCCGACCAGTTAACACCACCCTCTTATCAAAACTTCATAGGAATCGAACCTATGTCCATAGATACAGGCCTAAGCAAACTAGTACGTAAGACTGATAACCCGCTTACAAACAAACAAACCGCAGAAAAGTACTTAAACAGATCCGTAGCATCAATCAAAATCTACACCGACAGTAGCAAAGATCCGCTAAAAATGATAGCAGGGACAGACAGTCATATACGAAGGAGAATCAATTAAAGCTAAGGCAAAAATTAAATTAGACCATAGAATTTCAATATTCTCCTGCGAACTATTAGCCATTAAGGAAGCCATTACCTGGGTATACAAAAAAATAAACAATAGTACCGTAGATATTTACACCGATTCACTTAGCGCCTTACAAGCCCTACAACAAATAAAAGGAATGAACAGACAAGAAATAATTAACCACATATATAGGCTCACTGCTGATATTAAGTCCAACCTTAATACTACGATAAACCTTGTCTGGATACCCAGCCATATAGGGATCACAGGTAACGAAATAGCAGACATTTTAGCCAAAAAAAGTGCTCACAATGGAACCCTACTGCCAATAAAACTAAGCAAATCAGAAGCTTACAGCCACATCATCAATCACTACAAAAAGAAAGCGGAAGCTAGATTTAATGAATACAAGTCAACGCATAATTACGAATACGGAGACCGAAATACGAAAATCAAAATATACCATCATTATACCAAGTACGATAAGATATACACAAGATTAAGGATCGGTTCAAGCTACTTAGGTGCGGAAAACAAAGCTAGACCTAGAAGCTGCCCTCACTGCGCGGAACCAGAATCACTCGAACACGTGATCTTCCAGTGTGGGCAGCACGCAACAGCGCGAGCCGAATTAGAATGCCAGTTGAATATTAAATTAGGAATGACAATCATAAATAGATGACCCCGACAAAGCAGAATCAAGTAAAGCGGCGCTAATCGGATATTTAGAAAAAATCAACTACACAAACAACATGTAAATCATGCGCTCACTTTGGTCCGTACTGCCCGACCAATCAGAAATCTGCGAAACAAACTAGCACGCAGTAGGTCAATCCGCTCGCATACCCAGCATGGCCATAATATTACATAAAAGGATAAGGATATATATAATTAAGACACGACACACTATAAATTCTCACAAATAGACACATTAGGCTGCAAAACATAAGGTTTTTAGAATATAACACAACAATAATATCAAATAGATGGCAGGTCGCTGAATAAACGGTGGACTCTTAAAGACCCCATACAAACAAAGGCACCTGAATACCCCCATCTAAAAAATAACATAGAAAAATCCACAATGACACACTACAACATTAAACCAATAATATATTATACTGGGTTGCCAAATAAACGGGTGCCCCCTAAGGACCCTGTAAAAACAATGGCAACCTGGGCTTATCAGTACGAAACTCACATAGGATTCAATATCAGAATAGACCCAATACATATTAACTCTAAGTAGAACCAGGATATAAATAAACGGAAGCCCACTAGGGGGTCCGTATAAACAAAGGCTACCCATCAAGGTTCATTAAGCCTATCAACCTACCTTTATGTAATATATATTACTATGTTATAACATGCATGGCTACCCCTTCTAACAAATGTTTATGCACTCTTAGGACAGTGGGAAAAAAATTTAAAAAAAACTCCCACAGCTGTATATAGTATAGAAATGCGTAGAGTAGCTTATGTAGACTTTGTAGTGATAAGCATGATTGTGTGTATGAGAACCTTGAGATCATGGATTGTGTGTGTGGTAGAATAGGGAAATCCATAAGGTAATGACCGCCAAACATACTCTAGACTTGTATAAATTCTCCTATATTAATTAGTAAACAAAGGTGAGCATTACCTTATACCACCAGCCGGGGACTTCTTTCTTGACATATACATTACATATGTAAGGCAAGGAAGATGGTTTAGTGGGCGGTCGGGCCCCGGGCGTCCAGACATCTAACATTAACAAACACTAGGGTCTAAACTATCTACCTTAACTAACTATTAAATATCCAGCTTTTTAGCTAAGCAGGTCCCTAAAGGTGCACCCCTTCCCTTCTATCTCACATTTCGTTAGGGGAAGAGGTACGCCGAAACGGGGAGCCTTTTATGGTAAAAAATAAAAGAAAACCAACTTCACTAGAACCTAGTGTCAGGGGAGCGAGCCATAAATTAGGGAGTGGAATTCACTCAAAACATGCCCAATCCCTCTTAGGATCCAAAAATACAAAATTAAACCATTCTTTCAGTAAATGGGTACATAAACTAGGTACCTAAATAGGGCCTACTTTAGGCAAAATATTTGGAATACAACATTTAAGTCATGCATGGGCAACATGGCGGGGTCATGAAAAAGCCCTCAACAGGGCGAATAGACCCTCATTTAACTAGTTCTCAGTCAGTCAGACTTGGTCCGAATGTTTGTCTACATGAAATCTTGGACGAGTTTGTAACTGGGTCACGTGGGGTCAAAAAGTAGGTCACTAGGTCAAATCTTAGACAAAGCTTGTGAACACACTAGAGGCCACACTTAAAGGCCAATCTTCATCAAACTTGATCAGAGTGTTTGTCTGCATAAAATATTGAATGAGTTTATTATTGGGTTACAGGGGGTCAATTAGTAGGTCAGTAGGTCAAATCTTAGAAAAAGCTTGTGAACACACTAGCGACATTAATAGCCCAATCTTCATCAAACTTGATCAGAATGTTGGTCTGAATGAAATCTTGGATGAGTTCATTATTTAGTCACTTGGGGTCAAAAAGTAGGTCACTATGTCAAATCTTAGCAAAAGCTTGTGAACATATTAAAGGCCCCATTTATGGCCCAATCTTCACCAAACTTAACCAGCATGTTTGCCAGTATGAAATCTTACATATGTTTTGAAGTGAGTCATGTGGATTCAGTAGGTTACTTGGTAAAATTCTAGAAAATGTTATCAACCTAGTGGCCACACTTATGGTCCAGCCTTCACCAAAGATTTCTCAAATAACTCTTAATTACTTGATGCCAGATTTGAGCCTACTAAAGCCTGTGTCATCAGGTGAGCGATTAAGGGCCATCATGGCCTTCTTGTTTGTAGAAGTTTTTACTTTTTTAGCAGACTCATATGGGGCCTGATTGGCTTCTCACATGTAATATTAATAGTTGCATTCAGGTTTCGCCATCACAACAAATGTAATTATATGTAGGTTGGTATCCTTTTTACAGGCATCTCAGCTGCAATAAATATGCATGAAAAGAAAACACAAAAATAATGCAGTTTTAAAGAAAATTTCACTTCCTCTATAAATGCCTGGGCAGAGTATTTTTCTGTGTGCCGTGGCGCATATACCATAAATATTAATATTCCCTCATTTTTCAGATGAAACAAAAGTCCCCTTGAGGAAGAAAAGTACAGAAGTTCTCATGGATACAACTGAAGGTAAGATAATATTTTTGTTATTCGTTAATTGCCAATTGAATCTTAAAAAAGTATCAATGGCCACTCCTTTAATTTATTTTCAAATTGGTAATTCCCGAGAAAGGTCTTTTAAAAGTTAGAATAATTTTCAGTTAATCAAAGTTGTCATTTTTGCCATTTGTGAAGACAGCCTTATATTTGAACAGAAATGATGATCTGGATAAAATTTGTAATCTATTCTAAACCAACTAATTCAATCTTTAATTAAGATTTCTTATTAAAGAATAGGAAAATGTTTTATAAAAATCCACTCATTCTGCAATTACTGAACTTTTTAATAGATAATATCTTTCACTGCTATTTCAGCTGCTGCACCAGTAAAGAAGCCATCCATGAGAAAAAGAAAAACACATGAGCTGAGTGTAGATAAAGATGACAAGAAAGGAGAACCTCCTGCAAAGAAAGGTTAGGTTAACTCAGATTAATTTCATTCTGATTTAGAACCTGAAAAGTGAAAAAGAAAACAACAGAAAAAACAATTGTTTGGTGAACTTTTGAACTGTGGTCATAAATTTTAAGTTGTTTTGGATACTGCAGTGACACAGTTATGGTTATTATATAGATCTCCAGATAAAGGTGGAGGAGGACCCAAGACAGGTCTCTCTAGATAGAACTATCGAAGCACTACAGGTTATTTTGAAAACTTTCATGGTTGAATTACAAATCAGCAATACTTTCCACTAGAATATGGATGACTCTTTGGTAGTAGTTTAAAAGCAAAAACAGTGAAATATTGTTTAATTTGAAAAAAGTAAGGAAGTACAGAAGTATGAATCATGATTAAAATTATATGAAACACAAGTTATCACTTTTAACATCATGACCAACCAGAGCCAAACATCAACATGAGAATAGAGATTAAATTTAAATTTTAACTTAATACATGTATGCTACCTAGCATACATACAGCAACTTTCAAACATGAGAATTAATTGAGATATGCTATTTTAACTAAAAATACTTAGCATACATCTAAATAAAAACAAACTACATGTACATTTACAGTAAAGACTGAGACAGATACCAAATTGAAGAAGACAGAAGAAAAGAAAGAAGAAAAGAAAGAGAAACCAAGTACATCTGCCTCCCCTAGATTCAAATGCAAGTACTGGGACAAATGTTACCAGAAGGGAAAGGAACACAAGAAACTGTTTGTCCATCCAGGAGATCCTGATGAAGGTAAGTCTTTAGGATTGGTTTAGAACCAGTTTGACCTTAATACTCAACTTCTTAGAGCGGCAATGGATTATGGACGCCTTTTATGTTGAAGTCTTGATGTTTATAGCATCATTGGATACAGTGGATACACAATCAAACATAATCAACACAGAAGATCATTAACATATTCTGATTTGATTTCAGGTTAAAATTATAATCTCTTACACAAATGCCCCATGTGCCACGACATGTGCTGAATATTAATTATGTAAGCAGTTTAAAAATCTTTTCAAGGACGCGTTCACATATAATCGAGACATCAACAGATGAACAAAAAGATAAAAAATGATTTGTAAAAGTGAATTGGTTATAGTAGGGCAAATCATCAGAGAGAAGTTTGAGAGAGCGAGCTGTGATATGCCAGAAAATGGCAAACCAGAGAAGATTCCACAGCGCATCGATGTCAGCGTACTCCTGGCACACAAGTACCAAGATGGGTTAGTATAATTGCCTTATTCACAGGGTAATCCTTTCATGTCAAATTTAATAATCTTTGAAGTTCTAATTGATTGTCTGTTTCTTAAATCACATGTCCCCCCAATACTGTTGTCCAAACTTTTTAATTCAATAAAAATAATTTGTTTGATGTTTTATAAACACATTATACTTCTGAGAATGCTTGCATCAACATTGATAATATCTATAACTTGTTGTTTTTCTATAGCATAGCACATATTTTTCTATTGGACTGACATTAATATATTCATAATGGCAAGTGATACTTTCTGTTCCTTTTAGTGTGACAAACCCCACTGGCTGGTGGATGAGCGAGAAACTTGATGGGGTTCGTGCCTTCTGGAACGGTCGATGCTTCTACTCTCGACTTGGCAATGCTTTCTATGCACCTGCATGGTTTACAAAGGTAAAAGGCTTTTTTCTTGAACATGTGTATTGCTCAGAATCGCTTAAAAGTTATAATGCAATTTGCAGTGTATGAAAAAGTATACAGCAAGCTTATCGCAGCTTGCTAAAAGGTTTAATAATAATCAATAAGATCAAGAACTTGGTCAATAGTTGGTCAATTTTTTTTTATCATTAGAAAAAAATGTAAAGCAAAAAACATATTGTAACTTGTATAAATGGACATAACACTTTACATGTAAAAAAACTCTAGACATATTTATATAATATCATAAGATATTTTCTTTTTTTCATTTTAAAAGGATCTGCCCAAAGACATGCATCTAGATGGAGAACTCTTCAGTGGTAGAAAGCAGTTTCAGACTACAGTGAAGATTGTGAAGAACCCCGACCATCCAGACTGGAATAAGATCAAGTACCATGTAAGCAGAATGTGCTCCTTTAAAGAAACGTGGTCATAGTCATTCATCTTTGCATTTTTTATTTTTTTATTTTTTTTGGATAAAAAAATATGACAAAACTTTGTAAATCTACAATAAATAATGGATTGAAATATAACCTGTTGTCACCAGATGTGAAAAAGTGCTGTCCATCAAAATGCTGTGTTGTCTTTAGGTTTTGATAAAATGTAACGCTTTTAAAATTCATCAATTTCTATTTTTATCCATTAACAGCTTTACAGGGTGCATGCTGGAATATACACTGATTTGCTTGATAGTGACACAATAATTTAATAAATATGAAGTGTGGTTTGTGTTGTTGCATGCCACATATACATATACTTAACTTAATTTGATCTAATCCTTTATAGTTCGGTACCAAATGTTCATCAATCTTTTGAATAGTAATGAAAATATAACAACATTACATATGTTGTATTTCAGGTGTTTGATGCTCCACATCTAGCAAATGAACCTTTTGAGAAAAGGGTTAAGGCAATTCAGGGCTATTTTGACAAAGCAAAGTAAGTGTAAAAGGCTATAATTTATATTATATATGCTATAAGGGAGGTAATTGGGATAGGATGGGATTTGCCAGCATTTTTGCCGATAATGTGAATTTCTATCATTATAGCACAGGGGCACTTATGAGGTGCCCAGGAACTGAACCAGGCTGGTCCATTATAATGATACCAGGCCTAATGCTGTCCCCTTAGTCCCGAGTGTTAGGAGGGAAGCCACTACTACCAACTTTAAAGTTTTTGGTTTGACTTGGCTAGGGTTTGAACCTGGGACCTCCCGATTTGCAAGCTGACGCTCTACCACTTGAGCTTTTGCCGCCGGTAGGAGGTAATTGGGTTTTGGAGGGTAGTTTGGTGGATATATTGGGCTGGACACAGCCTCTGGCTGCAATAGTATCACGGCTTGGGATTAGACCAATGCTGACCAAATAAGTGTGGTAAGCCCCACTGTGATATCCTTGTATGCAGACAACAAACTAATTGTTTTATTACCCTTCCCACTGTGATATCCCAGCATAGTGTTATATTTGTGGTGGTGGGGATGGAGGGGCTTATATAAGATTAAAAGAACACATATGATGCCAGTGCTGTAGCTTGGTCATGAAGCAAATAATTCAATGTTTGTTAAAAAAATAATTGACATCATCTTTCATTAGAAGATGTAATAAAAACAAAGGAAGTAAATTGAATAAAATGTAATAAATGAAGTTGACACATTTGTATGCTTTTATAAACTTACCTGTAATGTAAATGTTGTAGTATTGAAATAGATTTTTCCGTTTTGTTCAGATGCTTTGTAATTATAATCACTCAACACTATGGCCTATGTGATTAGGTTACTGCACATCTGAATACAACACTGCATTATTCTGCTATATTAATGAGAAAACTGTTGTTGTTTTTTTCTAAATATATAACAGGACAATAAGTAAATAATGGCACAAAGTGGCATAATATGATATTTCTGTTTCAACAGACCCAGCTATGCCAAGGCAGTGGAACATGTAAAGTGCACAGGAAAGGAAATGATTGACAAAGAGTTGAAACGTATCATTGCCCTAGGTGGGGAAGGCCTTATGATAAGAGAACCAGGATCGAAATACGAAAGAACTCGATCAAAAACCCTGCTGAAGATCAAAACATTCCATGATGCTGAGGTAACTATTTGCACACTATATAGGGTGCATGTTGATTTGGTGTATTGCATTCATTGAGTTCCAACAGCATTTATTCCTTATAATTTAAATAACACATGCCAATTTAGGTGTATTTCTGGTAAGAGAAGTACATTTACACAAAAAAATATTTCGATCTTTATGTTTAAATGTCTTTGATTTTTTGTATATTATTGTATTATTTATTCTTTTTGCTGGTAAACTCATTTATTTACTTTGTTTTAACATGTTTACTTGTCATTGTAGGCTGTTGTGATTGGCTATGAACCCAGTAAAAGCAATTTTCACCTGACAGGTGCATTGCGGGTAAGGATGGCCAATGGGAAAGAGTTCAAGGTCGGCTCAGGGTAAGTGACTATGGTTATGGAGATAAAATATTTCAATTATACAAGTTTTTTTAAATATCTTCACTAAATCGCCACAATTATGGTCACTATTGTCATACAACCAGATATTATAAGTGAAGAGGACCCCACAAAAGTGCCTGGGTGAACACATTTGGAAGACGTGTTTATGTTCTTTAACCAACTGGGACTCGAACCTACCCAGTGAGGGGTTGCACTATTTAGGGAGCACTTCAGAAGGTGTATGTGCAAAAATGTTAACAATTTAGGTTTACTGGTCTACATATCATTGGTGTACATTGTATAGCATTAATCTGTTAAATTTTATTCCAATCTGTTTGAAGGATTATACAGAACTTTGAATGAAAATTATTCCTTAATCAACCTATTAATAAAAAGGTATTCAAATGACAAGCAAAAAAAATATTCTTAAGGAACCAATAATTTGTTTTTATTTCTATAAACTATCTTTCACAGGCTAAGTGCAAAAGATCGCAGAAGTCCTCCAAAGAAAGGGGCCATCATCACATACAAGTTTCAAGAATATACTAACTCTGGCACACCGCGATTTCCATCATATGTTGGAACACGTATCGATATGACAGAACCAAAGGATGCAGAGGGTGTGGTTACCGAGGCAACAGATGATTAGATTGTTGGAGGCTGGCCGTGCATTAACCTGAGCCAATCAGAGTGTTAAACTCTTCTTATTGGTTGAAATTGTAAACACAGAACAATGGACCTTTCTGATTGGTTGACAGTTTACTGAATTTGAATTTATCAGAACATTTTACACTTTTGATTAGTTGAGAGTGGTAGATTGTAGCTGTTGGCTCCCTAGTATGCTGTTTTATTGCCATTTCTCATTTAAGGTTAAAGAAGGGGAAATTAGTTGACTTCTCTGACCGTCAAAGTATAGTCTGGACAAGTTCAACAGATAAAGAATGCTTCAGGTAGTTACGGCAGCTAAGGGTTAATATTTCTCACATTGTGTGATGATGTGTGTAATTACAGACCAAAACTATGATTATTTGGTTGCTATGACAACATGATTTGAGTTAAATTTGTTGCCCATGTACACATACAATAGTTGCACACAAGTTATGGAAACTCACTGTTATATGTTATGTAAGTGTTTGACACAAAACCGTTGAGATTTGATCTCATAGATTATTAAATTTCATATGTGTATTTTCATAAGTGTTTTTTTAACTTTATGTGTGTAACTTTATGTGCGTCATATTATATAGGATATATGTTTATGAAATGGTTAATTTAGGTAATATAATGTAATTGTGTTTATGTTATATATCTTTAATATGAATCTTAAGTTTATTATTGACTTGCTGATGGATTTTACTACCTATGCACATGCCAACTTATCATAGTTGAAGGCAGCAGTATATACCTGTATGTTTTAAAGGCACTGCTTCAGCATGAATTAGAGATACAGACAGTGGGAGATATCACATTAGCACATGAAGGGACAAATCTTTGTTGTTGTTGTTGTTGTTGTTGTTAGATATTAAGCATAAACATTTATAGAATTGTTTGTATTTACAAATCAAATGTGCTGATTGTTATTATTAGTGAGCTTTTATGTTAAGAAACACTTTTGTACTTTAATGTATATCAATTTCTTATATACACAAAAAAACAACTTATTTAAACATTTAAAGTGGTAATATTTCCAACCTTTATTAACATTTCATTGGAAAAATGTTATTGTTGACTATTTTATTATAGTTTTAAAAGTACGTAGTTTTCATCATCTTTTTACTACTGCAATATTTATATTTTTATGTCGTATATACACATATCCTTTTTATACAACTTTTATAATTTTTTATAAAAATTAATTTACAAAATATTTGTATACTCATCTAATGACTTTGTATCAGATACTTTTTATATCATATGACCAGATGTGTGATTGTTAGTTTCTTATTCTCTTTATTGTTAATATATTATGTTAACTTTTGTTTTAAATCCTTCTTAATAAAAGCAGTATTTGATGAACCAAATTAAATTCATCATTTGTTTGCTCTGCCTTTTAATTAGTTTATTTTTTACATAATAACTTTTAAATGCTTCCATTATTCTGTTATCAGCATTGGGTTAAATAAAATCATTCATTTGGGACCATGACAGTTTTTATTATGAAATTATGACATCTTTTTTAAATTACAGATATTTTGCCATCTTATTGTGCTAAAAATTGTTGTTTTTCATACTTTTTTAGATAAAAACATTGATGTATGAAAAAGAATGTTATAACCCAATTTGTATCAGAAACATTGCTAAATAAAATGATGCTTAAACAGGTACATCTATTTATGATACAATATTTATACATTATGTCTGTGATAAAAATTTTAGTTTAATACTTTTGCCTAAAATTCACCTTTTATTTAATTTATTTACCTACCACTAAAAACTGTGTGTATTATCTAATGGTATATAACTTATGTCTTAAATCTGCTATCACTACTTAACTTACACATGTTACTAGACGTTTTACTCTTTATGTATTTATAAAACTTAACTGTGTAATTATTTATCTCTGTACTGAACTAAACTATTTAATTAATTATTAAACTAATTTTTATCCTGTTTTGACAAATTTGCATAATTAACTTCTCCTGTCTTTATGTGCAATTTCTTGGTTTGTTGTGTGTAGATAAATAAACAGTAAATATGAAAGATTATCTGTATATTTTTATTTATATCCCAATAGTATTTCATTTCGTACCAAAAATGTCTTGATACACAATAGTCACTGAATTTTGACTCCTGCTAAATCCTTATTTCACCAAGAAACACACAGGGAACATATCACAGTATCATTTTTACTCAAAGTAACAGAAACAAAAAGAACCCTTGAAAGACAAATGAAGTATTCAAACAATTGGCCTCTGATATAATATTTGTGCATCTAAAAATAAAGAAATATATTGTCTTGACTGACAAAATCTACTATTTTTTCCAGGACTTTTTTTAAATATCCGAACTGTTTGCTCAGGATGTCTTATGTTTGCCTAGTGATCGAATTCATCTAATCTACTGTTTATTTATAATAGTGGCACATAAATTAAAACAGTTTTGGAATTTGTTGTGTATGCGTTTTTTTATAATTGGTGTCCAACTTTTTAAATGTTATTTAAGCATACTCCAAAATTAGCCTTATTGATTCATGTACATATTTTCTTCAGGGGCTACATTCCTTTTATTAGTCGTATTGCCTGAATAAACATGTCAAAATAAAAATATTATGAAGTTTTTGCATTATTACACCAAATATATACCAACATGTTTCATGGTCCAATGGTTTTCACTTGGGTGTACTGCCTTAGCAGTCAAATTACTATGCCTTGAATCTCAAAAACATGGTTTATCCTGAGACAGAGTTTAAGTGAATTACCTAAATACATTTTAAAAATGTACAAAAGTAAGGAAATGTTTGTTCTTATTGAGAATTTTGTGCATTCAGTTAACAAAATCATAGTAAATCAAGCTTACCCATATTATCTTTTTTAAGCATTTTTATTTTTCAAAAAATGTGACCGTCTCCAGATAACTGAAAATACTGTTGGTGGGACGATAAACCCAATAAACAAACAAAAAATGTGTAAAATGGACTAAATAGCTTCATCATTAATATTTTTAGTGGTAATTTTTAATTACTCAAACAACACATGCTATTAAATTGATACAATTCATGCACATCATACTCTTGATAATGTATCCGTGCATTAACACTCATCCTCAGTCTTCTTTTACCTTCCTTATTTATTGCAATTATGCTTTTATTTCCTTCCATTTCATGTATTATTGTTTATTTCCTCTCCTGTTTTACTTCTTTGTCAATTGCTGTCATCTTATCTTGGTTTTGGCTTTTCCCTTATTTCCTTACTTTCTATTATCTTTATACAATGTTCCTCTATTTCATTCTGTTTCTATCTCTCCTTCTCCTTCCATTTCCATACACTCTCTCTAGCTCCCTGTCTCTCCCTCACCCACCCTTTCTCAATTACGGTACCAATATATAACATTCAAATCAACATACAATTACAGTAACATACATTTAAAAGAAATGTTAATTGCACTAGTATAATAACGATCACTCATCAATATCTTGTAAAAATATTTACTTATGACACAAAACCCAAGTTTTATTACACAGCTATACCAGAACTAAATATAATTGTAATTATTTCAGCATAAAAAATTGGATCTCATAATATACTTTTTATTTACATAATATTTTATGGATGCTGATAAATCATATACATGTGGCAACTAATTGTAGAGTACACTTATTAAAAGATTCTTAAAATCAGTTATGCCATACATTTTTTTCACCAATTAATCTTAAATAAGTGAACAATGGTTCCACAATCTTTCTTATCCTTCATGTTTGACTCGTTCAAATGCAATAAGAAAAGCTTTTTTGTCATTAATATCATGGTATCCAATCCGTTCCACAGTCTGCACATATAAGGTACTTGATATTTTCTACAGTATTTGAAAATCCGACATTCTCAAATGTGAACATATCGTCAATGACCCAGAAATCTTTTAGCATCTCTCCGTCACTAGGTGAACTTGCTTCTGACTTCTTCTTCATATGTGGAAGGAAGAACTGGAAATAAATAGTAAAATATATTAGTATTATGCTTACTTTTACATAAATCATACAGTGGATAAGTCAGTAGTCATGGACATGTAACTTCACTTATTCATAAGCCACCATGGCCACCATGGGATGAAATCAAAATCCTAGTGGGCGTCTGTGGTCTAGTGGTTAAGACATTGGACTCCTGATCGGAGGGTCAAGGGTTCGAACCCCGAAACTGACCACGTGATGTAAGTCCTTAAGCAAGACTATTTACTGCTCATTGCACATGAATGACAGTACCATGATTTATGTAAATATTCTTTATGGTATTTCAATGATCGGAGAATACAGACGGCCGTGGGGCTGGTTGCATCTTGTGTGCTTGAGTTAAAGTTTGCCATTACTTGTGTGCCTTTTTATTTATAATTATTTGACAGATTACATTATTCAAATGCCAAGCTAACCATTTTTTCGCATATCTAGTGACATTAGTACGAAAGTTATTAGGACGAAACAATATCGATAGCTTCGGCCCAACGTCACATTAAATTACCTCGCACGTGCGATGCGTTGCTTTCCCGGGTAGCAAAATAACTGACGAGTACCGCTCACAGAGTATTCTGTTTTATTTTTGCCATCTTCAGATATTTTACCTCCCAAATCTAAGTCACTCATTTTCGGTTTGATTGTGGTAGAATTCTCGACTTTCCGGTTTCCCATAATCGCTCGCGCACCGAGGGACTTCCGGTTTAAAAACTGTTCGAATCTGGAACTGAAAATTTAAGCATGCAAAACGCCGTTTCCAATGCAGTAAGTAGTTAATCTATCCTTGCATCTGTAACCCCTTTCACGTCTTAAAATGAAATTATCCGTAAGTATATGTAAATAACGTATATAGTGGCAGTACATCTGTTTTCACCTGCAATTTCGAATAACTGGAATTTCGGATAAATTTTTTTCGAGCAGCAAACTGAACTTTCAACTGGTGTTGAACATAACTCAACATGTTATTTAGGCCCTATACCACAGAAAGAAAGTTAGGCATTTTTTTAGGAAAATATTAAAGTTTTCCCCACCCAGTAAAATTGGGTTTTGGTTAGTAACTAGGTGAAAAGTTGCTGAATTTATTTTAAGGCAGGTGGTTTCACAAACGTACAGGTGCACATGTATTATCTAAACTTTGAAGCACCCTTAGTTATTTTTCATCTATAAATTTATTTGTATAACTTATAAAATTATATGTTAGATGCACAATAAAATTATACAGTGTTATGCATTGACATACAGGTGTACCAATATTGGTTTGGGTTGGCTTATTGGCCGGTCAATTGAGTATTGACCGGGCCGGTGGTCAATACTGGTCAATAGTGGTTTTTATTGGTCATTACTGGTCAATAGTGGTCATTTCTGGTCAATACTGATCAATTCAATTTAATTCACAACAAAACTGTCCAAAATGTTATTAGAATCATGTAAAATCTTTTAGGCCCTTACAATAGACACTGTAAGGGCCTAAATGGTACTTCATTTATGGTTTAAATTGGTTAATCCTTAAATAAACACAACATCTTAATTGGTATGTTCCCATGTTCGATAAACAATAGAAATGCAATTCATGACCCCTTAGTCTCCTGACCATCCATTGTCATACACAAGTGTTAATTGGCAAGTGTATAGCACCTACTTTATGGTTATTGGATAATCCTTAAATAAACATATTAGCATTTTAATTGTCATTTTCCCAAGTTCAATAAACAATAGAAGTGTGACACAACACCCCTCCAGTTCCTGAGCATCAATTATCAAACAAAAGTATGGTGGTCATAGAGAGTTCAAATGTAGTTGGTAATAGCTTGTGTGAAATTGCAAGGAAAGTTCTTTCGATGCCATGTAGCTCTGCCTCTCTTGAAAGGATCTTTTCCAACTTTGGAACTGTGCAAACTAAACTCAGGAATAGACTAGGTATTCAGAGAGTGGCGAAACTTGTTGTTTGTTACTGCTTCCTTAGGGGTAGTGATGAGCTTTACTGGTAGAACTGGTAATTAATATGTATGTTGGTGGACTTGGTGGTGCTAAATGTTTCAATCATTTTGTTGGAATACTGTGTGTAACTTAAGTAGAAATAAAATAAAAGGTTAATGGTTTGTTTTCTTCCTTTCTTTTATAAAAATCTTGAAAAAAAAAGTTCAATTGACCCGTATTGACCAGTATTGACCAGTTGGGGAGTATTGACCGGGACGGTTTTAACCGGTTAAAACCGCCGGTTTAAACCAGGGGCGGTCGATTGGTGCCAACCCTGATATTGGATGGTAGCAGGTTGTTTCAAATCCTAGACATCTCAACCCCTCTGTCCGACACCCAATTGGATTTCTTTTAACCTTTTCGTGTACCATACAACATATATTCTATTATGATTAAATGTAACAATGGTAATATTTATGCGTTTCAGGCAAAGCTGCAGACATACAGCCAGGTATCTAGTCTTGGAGCGAATAAAGTGAAGAAACTCTGCCAGGTCAACGGTGTAGATCCAAAGCTACCAAAGAAAGCGATAGTAATTCTTCTTTCACATGTACTGGGAATATCTACTAGTGGTGTAGGAATATCTGAACAACCTGAGTTAAGGTAAAAATTAATACCTTAACTCGGAAGTACATGTGTACAATGCAGGGATGGACAGCAGACCTCACAGTTTTACCAGATATTGAGGAGTTGGAAATTAAGAAGAACCTGGTTAGTTCGAATATTCTTACGGCCAAAGATGCAAGGTCATATAAACTGACACGTCCATATACATTGAGAGATTTTGTGCACACACTAGGTTACAATGACAATCCAGCATGTGGGACATTTGGGATTCTATGAGCACACTGTAATCCTTCGCAGTCTGCAAGCACAGATGATATTAAAGTTGTCTTCATTATTATCGACAAAATTTCAGGCGAACCCCATGGAGGCTTCTGCACGTGCACTGTAGGACAGTCAGAAAAGCGTGGGCATGTAGGAGCTGTGCTTTTCAAAGTGTCAGAGCTGCAAGCAACTGGTGCAACAGAAGGACAGTCTTGCACAGATGTTCGGTGCAAATGGGCTGAATCCAAGGTCATTAAATGTGAGCCAAGTGTGTTTAGTGATATTAAGATCAATAAATCTGACAAAAGTTCAGCCGGACAATAGAAGCTTATGGGCAGAAACTTTCTAAATCAACTCCATCATTATATGATGCAGTTGCTGCATTGAGGGCCAAGCTACTGGATGCAACACACCATCTCAAGGACTACTGTCCGGCAGTGCATATACTTAATTGTGACCGATTTAAGACAAACACATTCGCCTAAAGTTGTACAAACAATTCCCCAAAGAGTGGCATATGACTGTGATTTGATAGCTTATACAAAAGAAGAGGAGGTACAGACAACACCGATTTTTATCACCCAACTTGCAACCAAGAAGTTTGCAGATGTAAGTGACCCAGGATTTGTTGTTGCAGCTGAGCTTCTCTTCGAAGAAGCTTCAAATCTAAACATTGATGTGGAGCAAGTTAACATATTAACTGTAGGGCAAGCAGAAATAAAATATGGCTTCAGCAAAGAAAAGGATGTATCACTACTTCAAAAATGGCAAAAGTTATTAAGGCTATTGAAGGCAACAGTAAAAATGTGGACATGCTAGCTGAAGAAATAATTGGATGTGAAAGACCAGTAGACACATTGAAACATGTTCCTGCAATCAAATAGTGAAGCAAAAATGAAGTAAAAAATTTGAAGAGAAATTCAAGAAATTCCATACAGGTTTTCACATACAGAGGCATGGACTGATAGTTTTCAAGAACTGTGACTTTATAAGAGGCAGCCCAGATAGAATTGTTGAGTGTTTGTGCCATGGAAAGCAAATTCTGGAAACTAAGTGTCCATACAGCGCACGCACTTTAACTGTTCGAGAAGCTGTGGAACAGTGTAAAATTAAATATCTAGAAAAGACAACTGGTGGAAGGTTTAAGCTGAAAGAGAACACTGCGGATGGGTATTTTACACAAATCCAAGGAATGATGGGTATGAGTGGGATTGAAAATGGCAACCTTGTTCTTTAGACACCACGAGATATGGTAAATGTCCACGTCTTCTTCCAGAAAGACTTCTTCCTGAACAAGGTTGTGCCAGCTTGTAAGGTTTTCTTCAAGGAACATGTGATTCCAAGACTTCTCCTTGAAAAGCCATTGTTGACGCCTGAAAACAACCATGCTAGAGGCCATTTGCATAATGAGAAATCCCCAGAACAACCTGCTAAGTTGAGGAAAATTCCTCTCCATGAGTATCCCCAGAACAAACTGCCAAGCTGATGAAAGTACTTCTTTATGAGAAATCCCCAGAACAACCTGCCAAGCTGATGAATGTACCTCCCCATGAGAAATCCTCAAAACAACCTGCCAAGCTGATGAATGTACCTCCCCGTGAGAAATTCTCGGAACAACCTGCCATGATGAGGAAAATGCCTCTCCATGAGAAATCCCCAGAACAGCCTACCAAGCTGAGGAAAGTACCTCTCCGTAAGTCAGCTACAGTCACATCAGAAAACAAGGAGAAATTTGTTGTACGAACAATAGCTATACCTCCACGTACACCAAATTGTGCAAGTTTTGGAACATGTGCTGAAAAGATTCTGGCAGAATCATCCACTTACAGATGTAAACAGTGCAATAACATCTTAATTCAATTCTAATGCAAGTGTGGGCTGTGATTGCACCAACTGTGGTTGTGATACATGGATGTGTTGGACTTGTGCAAAATATGATCAGGAATGGGCAGATGAGAGAATTGATTAGTACTGTAATTAGTACTATAATAAAACAGTGTGTTATTTGACAATCATTCATCTCTTTAACATGTATATGTGATAACTATTTTGTGATACATTGTCTTTTGTTAGTCTTTCATAAACATTACTTGCTGGAATCCACCTTAAATTGGTTTGGAGATTGATAATCTTTAGAAATAACAAGCAAATTCCATAAATTATACCAAAAATTCAAGTTATTTATTAACTCTTAACTCCATATATACAGGTTTAATTGCACGTGTGACAAGTGTAGATCCAGATCAGCTGGCTCATCTGGATCTACACTGATCACCCACGCCATAATGGTTTCTTTCAGTCATTCACTTTAGCAGAATGGAAGAGAGTATGTTTGTTATTGGACGCTTGAAAATCAGATAACACAACCTTATATGTGATGATAATTTTATTTCTTCTCTAACTGGTGTGCTTGGAAATATTTTTATCTTCCTATTTCTTTAAATATAAGGTATGCAACATTATTTTTAAGGTGGATTCCGGTATGGAGATGGATTCCTGTAAATGTTTTACACTTTCAGAATTGAATGTTATTTATTACATCATTTCCCTTCTTTCTAGTCTTATTATATTTTATTTATTACAATTTGTGATCAAACTTTGATGTGATGTCATAAAAGTGCCGGTTGGTGCTAGATTTTTTAGGAAATTTGTTTGTATTTTATATTTCAGAATATGATATATTCAATGTAATTGGTCAGATTTATCAGCTTTAGCATGTTTTACCTTTGTTTTTAATTAATAGCTCTATGAAATTGTAAGGAACTATTTTTCATTGTTATTTTTAGGCCTTGTTCTATTTAGACTGCAGCCATGTTAAAGAGCTGCACAATAAAAATACAGAATATTAGTTTATATTTACCAATATTTTTCTATTACAGACCAAGCAAAATTACTACATTTCTTCAAGCTGTATATTACTTTGTTGTAAATGTTGAACGGTAAAACCCTTAAGACTAACACCAAAGTTAAGACCCCCTCGATAAAAATCACAATTTCATCAACCTTTTTACAGCATTATTTAAATCAATTTTGTCCAGTCCCAGATGTGGTCTTACTAGCAGGGTTTCACTGTAGTATCTTTTTGAGGACAGTTTTGGGTTATATTAAACTTTCAACAGAATTGCTTGTTTTGTTTGTTTTTGCTTGTGGACCCGTCTGTCAGTTAGCATCAATCATTGGGAATGTTCTTTTTGGCAGAACCAGGGCCTAAGTTACTGGAGTTTGATCTCTGTGCTTAAGACTAAAATCTGTTTCCTGTCATGAGAAAAAAATAATGCAGTGATAAAAAATAGATGAGGTAAATAATGAACTTATTCAGACGACAGCTTATTAGAAGTTGGAGGCGTTAATTGCAATATATTTATTAACTAGTATTGGGATATTAATTGCAAATCATAATTGTTTGTTTGTTTTTGGAATCGGTTTGCCACTTTAATGCGAATTCACCAATATTAATTAGTTTATAATTAAACTTGGTGTTCTGCCGATTACTAGCTTACAAAATAAATCCTTACTATTGTGTGTTTGCGGCTAGTTTCTAAATGTTGGTGTTTCAAAGACAAAGTAAAACATTTTCATTTCCTTTCTTTTTTAATATTTACTAAACATTAATAAGAACAACACTCCAAAACAGGTAGATAATGGTACATACAAATTTCACCATATTTACAAATAGAAAAAGCCTTTTATACAAAAATGTTAGACTTAAGTTCTCTTCATCATGATTTTTTTTAAAGTACAAGAACCAAACAGTTCATCATGTGTAAAGAATAACTTACAACCCATGCGACCAGTGTAGATCCTGATCAGCTGGCACATCTGTGCTGACTGAACAGGATTTACACTGTCTGCTTTTCGATTCATTAGGATATATTCCTTACCGAAATGTGAACAGTGTAGATCCAGATCAGACATCACAGATGTGCTGCTTGATCTGGATCTACACTTCTTGTCCATGTGATAAAATGCTTATCCATGGAGTAAAGGATTTATCCTTGATGTCATCACACTTAAGTTCAGGTAAAAAAATAATGCAACAAGAAATTTCAGTGTGAGTATTAGAGGTAATTTTTTAAGGTTTTACTCCAATTTTTGAAACTTACTAGTGAGCACAATCCAATGTTTACTTGGACTTTTTAACGAACAATCTATTTTCTGCGAATAATTGGTAACTGAAAATTAGTCAATACGCACAAACAGTAAATATTTGCTCAACAACATATTGCATGTTTAGTCTTACAATACGCTCCAAGTGATAGAATGTTTTTTTCCGCTGAATAATCCTTTCAACATGAATTTTAGCTTTAGAAACATACTCTGACCGTCTGGCTTCCTTTTTTTGTAATCTGTGTCCTATCCCTTCCATTAAAATCTGGAATCACTAGCTTGACTCCTTTCTTTTTAAGCTCATTGCTTAGATTAAACCCTCGATCTGCCATGACAGATTGTCCTGGTGACAAGTTGCTCATGAGTGTGTCATTTGTCAACGTAATATTTTGTCGGTTGCTCTTCCACCCCAAGCCTTTGACACATAATTTACAGCTAGACTGGGGGGATAGACCAACAAGGAATTTAACAGTGTCGTCATGTTTATAGTTACTGAATGTTTGTTTTCTAGCTGCCAAGTTTGATGAACGCTGACACATCAGTTCTGTGCAGTCAACTACTATCTTTAGATCTTCAAAGCTAGCATAGCAATCAGCTTTTTCACTGTCATTGCTCTGCATTTCAAACAGAAGTTTCAACTTCACACTTAGAAAATTCACCAAAGTGCTTATCAGCTGTGATATATGAGCAGGACTGGTGCAGAAAGTTTGGGCCAAGTCCTCGTTGAAATTTCCAGTCTTTAATTTAACTAAAACAATGAAGAACCCCATCGAAAACTTTCTCTCTGGCCCTCTGGTAGATACTCCCACAGATATGTTGGTATCTTTTCCTCTCCAGTAGCTGAGGCCAGTTGGTCTAACTCTAGTTTTCAAATATTCACACATGCAGAGAATACACCATAGTTTGGCAGATTGGTATAAACTGAAACTTTTCATCATTGTCTTTGATATTTTCAAACGACTAGATTTCAACACTACATTTTCTGTCTCCAAGTTATGTAGCTTGGTTAAGTACTCCGAATGTTCACTGTTCTCGTCAACTTTGGTTTAAATGTAGTCATGGTCTGTTGTTTCCCAAACAGCCTTACCAGTGCTGTCTGTACATCGGGGCATTTTTGGTCTACCTGAACTATTATTCTCTGCCAGCAGTAACTCTCTCTTTACACTTCTACTGGACGGGGTGGTTGTTTTCAGCCCTAAAAAGACACACAATGTACATAGAGTAAACAAAGAGGTTTAAAGTCTACATGTAAAGATGAAATATTTCTTAATAAATAATGGATAAGGTATAAAAATGCATTTATTCACACACTTAAGATTTGATCTTTTAATTCATTATGTGTATATCAAGGAAGTATGCATGAAAACCTTGCATTACATATAGGCTAAACCTTATCTAAAGCTTTTAAATGCAGATCAACATGCAGGGGTTCCACTAGCTGCTGAAACTCTAGTGGTCCTGGGACAAATGGAACCCCTGAACATGGGTCAGACATGAGAACACATCTGATTTTCAACTACTAATTTTCTTAGGCCACAAATATTGGGCATCTATAGAATGACTGTAATAACAATCGCTTCAGCATATTATTGAATATACATCAAAAATAGTGAAAGAGCCAATAGAATGGGCAGTATGTGAAAGAATTAAGCATAGAAATTATGCTGTATTTACACAAACATGCTCTAAACCACTGGTCAAGTATGTAATTATCTGAGTTTACATACTTTGATTTTACAGTTGTACATACCAGCGGATAATGCTGCATCGGTTCGACGCTTCACTGAAGAGTTGCGGGAAATATACTGGGAACATAATCAATACTCTTTGGGTCATTAGATACTGATCCTGTACAAAAGAAATTTGCGAAACTTTATTTTGGTCATTAGAGAAAATGAATATTCAACATACTATAATAATCTACTTCTCAGTTTAATCTGGTTAAAATCATCTCCTGAATACCGCTAAACTATCAAGATCTGATAGTGCTCTTATCAACACCATTCAGAACCAATCTGATTGTTGCCTATAAAATCAAAAAAGTACACGATGATAGCAGTAACAGTCAAAGCGTTCCGAACGTTATATTGTATATTGTATCAATTTATCATGTATACTCAATGTTATAAACCATGGAAAGTGTTGACACACCACGTAAGACATATTTTACTTAGGTTAAGTGTGTTCATATTGTATTACATTCATTTCTACTGTATTGACATAATATTATTCAGATCATTTTGCAACCCTTATCAATAGCGTTTTGAATCATTCTGAATTCCCTGCTTTGGGCGATGTATAATAATACAGAATAAACAAATATATATTCATCAATTCTCTTAATACTTACCATCAACAAAGTGCTTTGAACAAACCCTTGTATGCAGTTTGGTTTGAAAAGGTACGGCCTTTCCTTCTTCGTCAATGACATCACGTCTTATTCTCTGTAACCAAAGTTTTCTTAATTTGTCATCCTTTGGCAATCGGTAGAATGAGATCTTTTCCCCAGATCGTTGACATTTTCCCCTTGAATTCGAACAACCAGGAACACAGCAGAAAGCTCCCACATACCCCTTGTATCTGCCAGATATTCGTGGCGAGCGTATTGGTGGTGGAGCATCCATTTCTGAAAGTAAAATAAGTTTGCTATGGCATTTCAAGAGCTGACTCAAGCAATATCATATGTAAAGGTTATATAAAATTGCATTTTGCTAATGAACCGAATAGTTTAATTTATTATATTTTTGACAAAGGGGGGGGGGTGTACTTGTCATTTGCCCGTGGTTTGCACAGCTCAAGTGAAGGTCCAAAGTTCAAAGACAGTATAGGGAGGCACTGTTCCCCCAAAATACTTAAGATAAACCTTTTAAGCTTACAAACACTAGTCTAGACGAGGGGAATCTTAACCATGTAAACCGATCAACACCCTGACATTTGCTAAAATTTGTACAATCTTATCAAATAATAAATGGGATCTTTAGCGTATTCAGGTCATAGGCCTAATGATTAATAAACGATCAACTAAAAATATCAAAAAAGGCAATCAACATAAGTATCTATATTCTTACCGACGACAGCTATTCGCTGAAAGTAGAAAATCGTAGTTAATATTGAAATGTTGTGTAAACTGAAAACCGGAAGTCCCTCGGCGCGCAAGTGATTATGGGAAACCGGAATAAGGATTATTTGTTGTAGATTGCAGTTACGCAACATTAAAAGTGTTACGATCAATGGCGTAACAGAAAAATTAAAAGCCAGCAACAAGTTTTACAACACAATATATCTTATTAAAAACAAGGTACAAATCATTACAATATAATAAACGGGAGAATACATCACTACTCTCAAATAAAATCTAAGCTAATACAAGTCATAATAAAATTATCTCCTTATTTTATGAAGGCTTAAATTTATTTTTTAAATATAATCCACAATAATGGCCGAAGATGGCTATATTATCACTATAAATCCAATACTGGTAATACACTAGTAATAATCCAACTGAATATATCCTAAACAATTGTTAATTTATAACACTTGTGCTATTCATTGATGATCTAAACATATCTTACTCGGGCCTAACGTAAAACAAAACAAAAAAACAAAAACAAAAACAAAAAGCACAAAAAGTATACTTATAAAAGCTACGAATATTCGAGAAGGTATAAGTGGCTCCACTCATAAAAACATTCCAAAATTTACAAAATTGTAGAGTCTACAAATCTTTATTACGCCACATAGATTCTTTTATCAATTCATATGCGACGCAGCAGTGTCCTAAGATGCAACCGTCGCAAGGTCAAATACTGCATGATGGGAGACACTTATGTAACAGCATACAAATGTGTATAACATATAACAGCTTATATCTGGATGTTTAAAGCGGGTAGGGCGTGGGTCAAGGATCGAACTCTACTTTTCTCCGTGTTTCATATGACTGTCTCCCTTCTACGACTCACTTTGTTCTTTGTTTAAGCGAATACCATGGCTCCGGCAGTACTTTGGATACTTTCGACCAATGACTCTGTTTGTTCCAGGGCTCCGTCTATTTCTTAGTTCTGTCCGTCTTTGACAACATCCTTTTTTTCTCCATTCGTTTTAGTGAATTAATATTGTACAACAATGGTGCTATTTGTGAGAAATCCACATAAACTTGACATCAACATTTCTTGGCAAAAATGATTGAAAATAATGGGACACCGACGAATTATTCTAAATGGCAAGTTTATTTCGAAGTTTGCATTTTTTTCAATGTAAAATATAGGCCCTGCTTGATTTATTTCTTAGATTTTGCATTTATGATATAAAATAGCAGTGCTATCAGCGCTTTGATTAATATTTAATATTGCAAAATTGCATATAGAAATAATAATAATAATAAAAAATTTCTTCTCATACCTTTCGGGTTAAATATATGCAGAGTATGTCTACATGTCATGCACTCATAATTTTACATTACTTTAAAGATGAGCTTAAACCTAGATGAGTGCACATGCTGTGCAACTCTTTGTATTAATTGCATGCATGCTACACAATTGGAACGCTGTCGACTTGAATGAGACATATTGGCTAATTGGAGTTAAGTAAACTTAACTGAAGCGTTAATATTAAAACAGATTGCATGTCACGAATGTAAATGTCAATTGATTTGTAAATGATATAAAATACTACAAGATAAATATATTTTTTATAATTTTACAACTTCTTTTAAAATGTTACATATATATAAAAGAGAACATTGTTATATTTATAGAAGGCCACACAGTGTTAACAATATCCTAGTTTATCAATGTCACCAAATAGTGGCAATTCGAAGGCAGAGTGTTTATTGTGCATTGAATTGAATCATTTTTAACGGGTACTAATATAATCAATTCTTTTCTGATTTTATTTTTATTATTTCCCGATTAAAATATTGTTTTGGACTGTTTAAATACCTAAACGGGCTTTTTTAACAGCCGCAATTTTAAATTGGCCACAATGATGCTACGTCGTGTAAGAATTTAGGACCTTATTCTTTTCTTATAAATGAAAGAAATATACTTTGCGGCTTTCATGCTTTTCCAAAAAAGGGGGGTGGGGTGGGGGCACGGTTGTGTCATATTTAGTTAGTTTAGATATTGCCCCACTTATTGCTCAGTCGGTTTTATTCACTCAGTCTGTTTCTTGGTTAATTCCAAACTTTTGCTCAGTATCTTGTATATGGCATTATCACCAACATGTTCCACTCCATTTGATGGCTTCGTATGTTATAAAACGTCCGTTTTAATGGCTCCGCCCGTTCCACTTTTCTTTTAATTCCAAAGCTTCTTCCGCTCTCCGGGTATGTTGGTTCCCTGTTTGTCATTTTCCTTCACTCAGCGTCTTTCCCTTTGTACCCTGCCCTCTTCCGCACTGTGGATCCATCATTTCGTTGGTCCTTTCTATCCATGGTCTATGCATTCGTCCGACCTATTTGCTCCGTCCGTTACATGGCTCTATCAATTTCATTTCTCCTTTCATTCTTACAGTAGACACGTCCGAGAGATGATAAAGGGAAAATATCCGAAAAGTTTCGATTCAGTTCGTCCGCGATAACCTAAAGAGTAAAAAGGCAAAGAAGCAAGGAGTACGGCATTAATTTTATATGAGTATAATAGGAAAGAAAACCAAAATCGGGAAGAACACTGTGGGAGCGAGATTGAAAATGAGTGATGGACTTGCTGAGAGCATGAACTGTAAGTAGCAGAAGATAAATTGTAACGAATGGGCCTATTCTCACATGCCGCTTAGCACAGCAGTGCGTTTCTCACGCCCTTAGAAGACAGATTTCCCCAAATGTGTCATAGGTGTTTAATTTTAGTTTTAATAAAGCCAGCCTTCCCAAGGTATTTGTCAGCATACTTATAGATAATCGTTCGTTCCGTGCCATCACTAATTATGTTATATGAGTATTGGTTATATTTTTACTCTGGAAACATGGATTTACTTTAGACGCTTCAAGTTGATATTTGTCTAACGTTGTCTGTTAGAATGTGTTGAAGGGTTTCTTGTGGAAATAGCAACAGCAGTTAGAATGTACATTGGTATATGTCCAAAGCTTTCTCGATGTTTATTTAGATGCTGTTGAATTTTAGTTTATGTGTTTAAAAAAAAACAACATTACAGACAGCTCATCCGCTTACATCGGTTGCTTATTTCCATTGATAAAAACATTCCCACAATTTCCACGTTTTTAAATAGTTAAAATCAACTGGTTTTGAAGGAGCCAACTGATTTTCACATTGATGCTGAATTTTATTTAAATATTTTTGTTCAAAAGACATTGTCTTGCGTTTCGCTAACAAACAGGTAAATAAAATGTCATTTTGCCATTTTTTTAGAAATACCACGAAAGAAATGATTATAGATAGGGTTCTTAATCTTACTTGTTTGAATTTTTGTTTTCTTATTTTGAAATAGGTATATTATACAGACAAATTAACGTGTTACTGTCAAATAACAGCAAAGAGTAAAATAAACGTTGGAGGAAGTTGGTCATTTTTAATTCTGTTTATAAAAATAAAACATATAGCATAAATTGGCAAAAATAAACTGAAGTTAAAAATGCAGTACACATTTAAATATCTTATGCTAGTATACATGGAAAATATGTTGAACACAAACCTGTATGCTATTGTACTCGGAGAATATGTTGAACACAAGCATGTATGCTATTGTACTCGGAAATGTTGAACACAAGACTGTATGCATTTGTACTCGGAGATGTTGAACACAAGCCTGTATGCATTTGTACTCGGAGGTGTTGAACACAAGCCTGTATGCATTTGTACTCGGAGGTGTTGAACACCAGCCTGTATACTATTTTACTCGGAGAAGATGTTATACACAAGCCTGTATGCATTTGTACTCGGAGATGTTGAACACAAGCCTGTATGCTATTTTACTCGGAGAAGATGTTGAACACAAGCCTGTATGCTATTGTACTCGGAGATGTTGAACACAATCCTGTGTTCCATCATACTCGGAGAAGATGTTGAACACAAACCTGTGTGCCACTATACTCGGAGATGTTAAACACAAACCTGTATTCCACTATACTCGGAGATGTTGAGCACAAACCTGTATGCCATTATACTTAGAGAAGATGATGAACACAAACCTGTATGCTATTGTACTCGGAGATGTTGGACACAAACCTGTGTGCCACTATACTCGGATATGTTGAACACAAACCTGTATGCCACTATACTCGGATATGTTGAACACAAACCTGTATGCCACTTTACTCGGAGATGTTGGACACAAACCTGTGTGCCACTATACTCGGATATGTTGAACATAAACCTGTATGCCATAATACTTAGAGAAGATGTTGGACACAAACATGTGTGCCACTATACTCGGATATGTTGAACACAAACCTGTGTACTCGGAGATGTCGAACACGTGCGTGAATGCCATGATACTCGGAGAATATGTTGGACAAAAGCTTATAAGTCAGTATACTTAGAGAAAATGTTAAGTAAAAGCCGGCTTTTTTCCTTCGCGATACTGCTATTTTTAATATTATATTGTAAGGCCAACATAACATACAGTCTTGCACATTGAATAGGTAACGTTTGCTTGTTGAGTTTTTCAGATATGTCTATATCATAGTCAGGAAAAACGCACTGGTCACGCGTGATATGAAACTTATAAGCCTACCCGGGCTCAAAGCTATTTGTTTTATGATGGTCAACATATGCCATGTGCTACTGCTTAAGTTGGCATGTATACGAATGCACGTGTACACAATGTGGGTTTGGAGCAATTACCGCCAGTAACTTAACAGGTTTAACGCATATAAGGTCGAAAGAAATATATCAATTAGTGATTTATAAATAACTGATTCACAAGATGGCTATGCTATGAGCAATTAATCAAAAATACATAAGGGTATACATAAAAAGCTGTCGAGATCTTACCTTGGAATTCTTATTTCGAACCTTAGGAAAGTTTTTAATGAAAAGGTTACTGCAAACAATACTATCCCATACAATTTATGGACTTGGTTGCACCGTCTGAGCGTTTATCATCAACCCATCGCCACTTGTCGCTATGCATACTGATCATATCGAATCTTCCAATCTTCTAAATGGACGCTAAGTTCCAAATTGGCGCGCCTGAGGTATCGTTCGGTAGGCACGTGCTTAGCACGCGACAAAACGATACCAATTAGGGGTCCCACCTGAAGGCATTTTTGTCATCAAGTTGCTACGTTTACTGTCGTGTGAAAGCCATTCCTTCCGCTACGTTGGCTGCCCGTAGCTAACGAGATAGATCTGCAGAATATTTCAAACGGTCGTCTGCTCGAAGCGCGCGCTCTGCGTCAGAAATTTCCCATGATGCAATTTAGACATACATCTGTCAGTTTCAATTTATCTACTCAGGTATATTTAAGAGCGATTAATTTCCGAACGCATGTTGAGAAGAGAAAATGACATTTCGAGAATTCGCCAACATTACGGAAGTGGGATGAACGTGCGCTTGATTAAGATCTAATTCATTTACTGCCTTTCTGAATCGTATCTGTGCTATAGACTTTGGGAAAGCGTCTATTGCTTAATTCTAAGCTTACTGATATCGTAAATACGCCGTTTAACTTTCAAGGACACCGGACATTAATGTTTAATTGAATAAATCTACCTACTGAATAACATATATGTAAGAAATATGATAAAACATCCATGTAATAAGGGTTTGCATCCTGCAATGATTTTTAAACCATGATGACTGCTGTCTTTGTTCATCTGATGTTAGCCGCTATAGGTCGTCATAATCATAATAGTAGACAGAGATTAACTCTCAGATCCATAGATTAACCTTCAGAATGGTCATTTTACTAAAGGAACGTCGTAACACTAACTGCATTTTAAAGTTAGCTAAATAAAGCAAAAGTTTGTTGAATATATTAACAATTAATTACACTATAACCTCTGATCACCATAGATATGTGTGAACATGTGGTTCTTCAATGGACTTGGCTGTGTTGACGGTGGTATCCGACAGTTTTGACCTTTCTATTCCCTCATGCAATCAGATGAATAATTGTTATCTGAAAGGTCCGCGAAATGCTGTTTATTGGTGCCGTACATCCATCGGAAGTGCAAAGCATACTATCTCTCTTGTCATTGCAAACATACATTTCCTGTCCGAGCCAGGCTTAACAGTAAAATATTTTTTAATTAAAAAAACAACAACACTTGACCACTTACTTTTGAGATAACGTGACATGATCATTCTGGTAATCAGCTCTGAAATCGACATCTTTGAAGCTGAAATCCCCATCGAGATTATTTTAAGATTTGGAAATAATAGACATTTAAGCGACAGTTTTCACAATTTAACAATTAAGATAATGCTGTAAATAAACATTACTTAAACTAACGTATATGTTTATGCAGCAATTATTCACTAATTCCGTCAGAACATGGGTAAGATGCTGTTACGTATATCAGATATAGGCAAACTGTCGTTTACCGCCTTTAAGGGTTGACGTGACCTTTTTAATTCATTTCTATTTTTAGACATTTGAAGCGCATCAATTAAGAACAACTTCGGACTACGCATGTGGGAATATACAGCATCTGTAAACCACATTTATAACCAAAAAAGAAATCATTATTTGTCTTGATAGTAACGCAATAATTTAAATAAACATGAGGAAGCAGTTTGTGTGGGTCTCTGTGCCATGAATATATGTTAAACTGTGTATACATGCAAACATTAATGATAAGTCATAGATATACAGCAGCAAATAGTACGGTATTGGTCAGACAGCTGCATGATTCTACGCTGTTTGTTTAAGCCTTATTGCTTGGAAAATATTTATCAATTGATGGAATACATTGTTCACTGTTTATGTACATTTACTTGTTTTATACTTGAATACTATATGCGACTTGCTAAACGTTTTAACGAAAATAGTTGTGATTGTAAGATAGGATGGAAACTTTGTATATTGAAAAAAAATGTCTAAAGCAAATAGAGACAGCTCATAAGCAAGAGGAAGTCGAGTATCTGATAAACCGTTTGGAAAAGTTAAGTTAGTCTAATAGTCTACCTGTTGAATAACTGAATCGTCGAAGAATTCCTCTACATTTACAATCAGTATTAAGTTATGTAACATCTTTAGTTATGGAACATATTATTATAAATTTTATACATGTAATATTATTTTAATTATCTTAAAATAATACTAACATTGCAGTAATATTTAATATTGCAATAATGTTAGGTTTGATTTTTTACTGTCCTTATTTAAAAATTATTAATAAGAATTTTACGTAAAGCTGTAGGTATAAATCGGTTTAGCTATAAACCTTGTGCATACCTTTTGTAAGGGAAAGCAACTCAATATTGTGCAAGTTCTTAATATGTGCGCAGTTACTTCCCTTGGTAATAGAGCTGTACAGCACTGTATTTACTTCTTCCCTTATGAGTAATTAATTTGTATACAGACCACGAAGATTACATGAGTAAGAATTTTTAGTAAAAGTTCTCCAGAGATATTTTAGCACAGGCTTTATAGTGTTTTTAACTAAAAGGGTGATTTTTCACATAGTTAAAAACTTAAAACTATTTTCAGTATAAAAAAACCAATATGAAGCAACTACTCAGACCTGTTTATAAGGTTTAAAATTACTTTTAAGGTGAACTAAAAGGTTAATGGGGTCAGTGAAGGTAAAGAGAATACAAAATGGCAAAATACTGCAAAAATATACTTTATTGCACAGTAACATAGGCAAATGTAAGTTTTTCTCTCAAATATAACACTACAATTTCAGTGTGAAAACATAAAAATAAAACAAAATAACATTTTCATCAACATAAATTAAAAAGCAGTTTTTTACAAAGGTATCATAGGTTTTCCACTGTGTGTTTTTTTCAATTGTAGAGGGCACACAATTTAAAGAACCTTATTTTATATTTCTAAATACCCTCTTTATACAAAATTTATACAAAATCTTTTTACAAAATTTATCTAAATTAATACCCTACTTTAATTGGGAAAGTAACTCAGATAACTGAATTTAATTGTGTTCTGTAAGAATACATGTATGTCCGTAAGTATGACTCACTATTTTCTTGCAAACAATATTTGTGTCAAACTTCAAATTTCGTTTTACATAACTTTCTTTTATCTTTTAGACCCTTGTTCGCCAACCATCAATACATGAGAAGCTTTCTAGTCATGGATTTCAGATCACAATAACTTATAAGTTACTGATTTATCTGAGACTTGGGCACATGTAGTAAAATTTGCATTAATTTTGTACTTTTTAACTTTCTTATAAATACATCACAGCAACACAATGATTACAATATATGTGACTTCTAGCTATTTTGTTGGATGAACATTCTAGACAAATGTCTGCGTGGAACCATTGCAGCATCTCAGGTCCTTCGTGGGATCAGAATCAGACCACAAGGTGAGAGGCATAGAAGGGTTTCAAATAAATATTCAGTGCAGACTGTGTGGAGATTTGTGTCATGTGCCTTCCTAAAACTAAAGGCAATTGCATTTTTGTTTGTTAATTGGGTTTATCATCCCACCAAGAGTATTTCAGTTATCTGGAGACAGTTCAAGTTGCTTTAAGTTACATGCCAAATATGTCACATGGAAGGGTAAGTTGTGAGTTCATGATCATGCCTTAACTACCGGTATTGAGAAAGTTTGGTAATGCTGATATGAAATTGGTCAGTAGAAGTCATGACTAGAAATACTAAACTGCAGTTGGTGAGAACATGGCATACATTAATGGAAACATGGCATTAAGAAAGCTTTTTAGCAATGCAGTATTGAAATATACTGAAGCAAACTGGATTTACATTCACAAAACATTGTCTTTAAAATAGACAATTGGCACCTTGTTGTAATTACTCCACACATTTCCCTAATATTTATTATCTTAATAAATGCTTTTGCATAGATTGGTGTAACATGGGCAATGATTACAACATATTTAACATAATATATAAAATAATATGATATACAGTATATTATATTATATAACTGAACAATAAAAAATTTTTCAATAAGGATGACAGCTTCATTGTTAAATAATGGTAATTATGGAAATATATTTAAACACAATAAAGCAACAAAACAAAAAACAACCTTTAAAACACCTTGGTGTAATAAAAAAAGAATAAAATTAAATGTATTCATTGCCATGGTAACTGCTTACTTTCTATATTAATATTCAAATCACTAATTTTCAATCTTTGGTTATGAGTTGAAAAAATGTTTCACAACGATGCTTAAATAATAATTTTAGAAGCCTTTCAAAATTATGAGCATTTGTCAAATCAACTTTGGTGTCTTTTTTCACATAAATCAACTACACTGCCAACTTGGCATGTGATTAAAAATAACACAAATACAAACAAAAATGTTTCCAAACATTTAAACATTTACAAGGCTAACAACTGACTTGTGATAAAAAATAAAGCACTTAAAACAAATTCGTACAAACTTGTAAAAGTTGACACTGCTAAAAAATTGCATAGATACAGATAAAACAACTCTTTCCCTGCCAAATTTACAATGTTGTGCACTTAGTTTTTTCTATTATAACAAGTCAAGTCCATGACACATTTTTAAATTATTAAATAAAGGAATGTTTTTTTGTGTGTGTCAAGATACTAACAAAACAGAACACTTGGGGATTTATAGACAAATGAATGATACACTGCAAGAGAAGAAATTTAATTTAATGATTTCTTAAAAAAATATTTCAAGTTACAAGGTGCTATTATAAATATATCCATTGCTGTAATTTCTTGTGATTTAACTTCTTTTAAAACATGTTACTTGTTTTTGGACAAGATATACTTCACCATTATCATGCTACATTTATTTACATACAAAACTCATGCTTGGTTATTTGCTAACAACTTGATAATAACGTTAGAAGACATTACAAGAAACTTTGTATCTAAAGTGTAGGCCCAGATCAGAAACCTCGCAGAGAGAGATGCATGACCTGGATCTACTTTGCCAGCACCAGATCAATTTGTGATTGGCAGGCAAAGATTTAAGACATACTATTTGGTGTACACAAGAATACTTTGACTCAAAATCCTTCAAAGCAATGGGGACAATTTAAAGATTATGATTGAAAGCCCTGACCATTACCTCTGGTAAAAGTGAGAGTAAACTACTATTACATGCTCAATATAACAATCAATGAATGATAAGAATACTAAAATAAACTTGGACACAGAAAAATTCAACTGATAACAATAATTATGTCTTAACTAAACCCCCAAAACAAGGAAAAGGAAACATTAACAACATATTCAATTATTTGACCCATGACTTGGTAAGAATACTAGCAAAGTGACAATTAGTTCTACTACAGTTTGGTGAAATATTCTGGGATAGCATTTACTGTCATATCACTCCAGCACCCATTATGGTGACCTTCGCTTCTCATTGAGGGACAATGGATTGTTGAATAATCTCCACTTAATACTTCATAAATGTAAAAAGGTCCTTTTGTTTGGAAAAATACGCTTGTTTATGCTTGTTCTCTTTGGAGGATCTGTAGAATATTTTATTACACTGCAATAATAAGATTCACAATCATCACTTTATGCTTCCACATTCTTAGTTATATTACATATTTATGTTTTTTATGGACTTACTGCCTATTTGTTAAAAAATGCCACTGCTTGTAATGACACCATCTCAAAACTAACCTGCTATAAAGACAAAGAATTCCAAATAAAAGGTCCTTCTTAATATTTAGGCTATACTAGTTCTTATCGAACAAGGGGTACAATTTCCAATCACCACTGTTCACCATTCTACAAGTGAGAATTATGGAATACACTGTCACACACATGAGAACAGTGATTTTCTGGAGCTCTGTTATGAGAATATGTTTAAACACTATGTTCTGATATATTGTCATCAAGATTCGATAACAGAGATATCACTCGCAAGGCCCCACCAGAGCAGAAAGTAAAGCACCACAAGAAACAGAACACCTGACACAACGATCAGCACTGTATCCTGAATATATAAAGAAAATTATCTTTAAGAAGGTAAATAAAAAAAACCATTCATCATGGTTGGAAATATAAAACTTACTTAATCAAATGATTGGGTGTTTAGTTTCATTTCTAGATTTCTGGAACAATGTTGAGCTTTGGCCCTCCTTTAAAGTGAAACATTGTTTAAACTTCATGGGAAAAGGAAAAGCATTTTAACCAAAATTTCTAATATCAGAAATTCACGAACTGGAAAAACAACTATAAATGGTACTTACTATAAAAGTAAAAAGTTTCTAGCAAACAAATTACATTTTCAGCATCGTAGTACTTTTTACTAGAGTATTTGAATAAATGTATAAATATACAGACAATATAGGTCTTACCCTAACAGGTGTGGCACTTTTTTTCACTGCTGATTTAGCCTTGGCTGATTTGAGCTCTTTCTTACTCTTCTTGTAATCCTGTTTTCCTGAAAGTAATGAAACACACAACATGCATAGATAAATGCACAATATCAATTAATTCTTTTATACATTGAATTTGCTTTGCAACCAATGGTGTGGTATTTAAGCATAGGTTTGACATTTATATATGAGCTTATATTGTAATAAACCATTTTACAAATAGTTAAGATTTTTTTTTATTTCATCTGACTCATAGAAGGTTTGGCAATAATCAATCAATATTTAACACCATAAATTCCACATAAGACATAACGCAAGGCTTAATGGTTCAGTTTCTGACCTGGGTAAAAAATATTGTTTTTTTTGCAATCTGTTCCTCTAAGTGACCCACCTATCTGTTTTCTGTAGTTTTCAACAGGAGTGAAACTTGAGCCTGTTGCATCTTTTTTCCCCATGATTTAACCTACTTGTACCTGAAAATGATGATGTTTGCATAACAAGTGGATGGAGAAAAGATTATATTTTACAGAATATATTATATAAATATAACATTTTATTGACCTATTGTATTTGATATAGTACATTATATAAATATGACATTTAATCTATAGATAAACATAGCAATGTCAAAGGGGTGCTTAAAGGTAGTATCCGACAGTTTGGCAGATTTCTTTCTCAAATAGCCAAATAAATCATTGTTTTCTGAAAAGGTCCTGCAAAATGCTGCTCATTGCTGCCGTACATCTATATGGTGCATTGCATACAGGTTCTACTTAGATATTTATAGGGTAAAGCGTTAGATCCTGCACATCTTAAAACGACAACTTAAAAAAAACAAATAAGGATGCGTTGTAATTTTGCATAGGTCGGTAAATAAATCGGATTTTAGAAAATACCTGATACACTAATAAGTTGCAATGTACAGATGTATTCGTTGCATTTATAGCTTGAAAAAATAATGTCAATATATGAATTATGATTATTGTCACATTACGTTGTTTATACCAATGGAGTTACTTGCCCTTGCCACATTACAGGCGGCTTTGTAATTTTTGCATTATCGTGAAGGTCCTCTGTTACTTTTATATTATTATAGTGATTTATAAGATAGGTTTGTCGCCTTGAGACTGGAAATTTATGATGTAGAACAATATTGAATAATTTTGAGTTCGTAAGGTAAAAATATATGGTAATAACCCCATTTTGAGAATTCTAGGATATGGCCCAGATTCTATAAAAAGCACATCTAAAAATAGATTGTGACGGTATGCATTAGACTGTCCACCAATCGTTTAGAGAGAAACATGACGGACCTTGTGGAAGTCAAATAGACGAGCGGACCCAACTGAAAACATGTTGTAGCATGTCAAACGTCGATCTATAAATACAAATAGCTTTCATCTTTCCGAAGTAAAACAGAAGAAACTGTGTGAACGGGAAGGTAAGTTACTGATCGCACGATGAATACAAAGGAAAACATTGATAACAGTACTGAACGGATGTTTTCATTTTCTATTAAATCAATGAAATTATTAATGAAACTTTGCAAAAATCAATACTTTTTAATGATAGAACTTGTTAACGTGTCAGATCCTTATTATGTCAAACATAATTTCCGCATTTGTCAAAGACATACTTTGCATTACACATAATGACACCATCATGCATATTTTAAACATTAAAACAAGGAAATATTTACAACTTTGCCTTATACAAAGACACTGATCTGTCTCAGGGGAAGTATCAATTTTAACTTTAAATAATAAGGATGATCATGAAAAAAAAAAATTTCTTAAGAAAGATTGTAAGGTTCTATCTTTTGTTTTATTTTATATTATTCTGCACATGATGAATTAAACAGATAAAGGATAACCATCTCTGTGATTCATACATATAAAAAGAAATAAGTATGCCAAGTTTCATTTTCAATTCTTTTTATCAGCAGAATGTCATCTACCAAAACCAAATGTTCATACTGGGATAAGTGTTATCGAAAGGACAAAAACCACTTGACTACATATCTACACCCAAAAGATGTGAGAGATGAGGCAAAAGGTACTTAATCTATGTTGTAATTCATGTTTTGTATGTTTAAAACTTTTTTTTCTGAAGTTAGATTTTTCAGGTATAAAACAATCTGTAAATTGTATATTGCTTCATTTTACTCTATTTGGTGGTAGATAATATGAAAGTATGACAGGTGATGTAAAAATATGTTCATGTCATGATACAAAAAGCAGCAATAAGAAAAAAAAGAAGTTAATTTGAACAGTTTTCACCAATATGGTGAACAGGCCTCTGCCTCAATTGTCTTCAGCAATGGTTATTAATTTGCTTAGTCTTACAACAAAAACCTATGATTTTTTAGGTGCAATTTGTAGAAGTCCTTACTTTTTAGCAGACTCAAATGTGACCTCATTTGCTTCTTACCTGTCCATGATAAGTATATGATTATTGTTATGTCATATTAATAGTTGCATTTAGTTTTCTTCATCACAACCCAGATGTAATAAGATGTAGGTTGGTATCCTTTTTACATGCATCACAGCTGCAATAAATGTGCATGAAAAAACAAAAATAATGCAGTTTTTAAGAAAATCTCAGTTTCTTTATAAATGCATGAACAGCGACTTTTTCTGTGTGCCATGGCACATATAACTGATATACCATAAATATTCCCGTACTTTTCAGATGAAACAAAGGTCCCTTTGAGAAAGAAAAGTACAGAAGTTCTCATGGATACATCTGAGGGTAAGATAATATCATTTTATTTGTAAATTGTCAATTGAAATCTTAAAAAATATCAATGGCCACTCCTTTACTTCATTCTCAAATTGGTAATTCCCAAGAAAGGTCTTTTGAAAGTTAGATTAATTTTCAGTTAATCAAAGTTGTCATTTTGCCATTTGTGAAGACAACCTAATATTTTAACAGAAATTATGATCTGGATAAAATTTGTAATCTATTCTAAACCCTCTAATTCAATCTTTAATTAAGATTTCTTATTAAAGAATAGGAAAATGTTTTATAAAAATCCACTAATTCTGCAATTACTGAACTTTTTAATAGATAATATCTTTCATTGCTATTTCAGCTGCTGCACCAGAAAAGAAGCCATCCATGAGAAAAAGAAAAACACATGAGCTGAGTGTAGATGAAGATGACAAGAAAGGAGAACCTCCTGCAAAGAAAGGTAAGTTTAACCTCAGATTAATTTTATTCTGATTTAGAACCTGAAAAGTGAAAAAGAAAACAACACAAAAAACAATTGTTTGGTGAACTTTTGAAATGTGGTCATAAATTTTAAGTTGTTTTGGATACTGCAGTGACACAGTTATGGTTATTATAGAGATCTCCAGATAAAGGTGGAGGAGGACCCAAGACAGGTCTCTCTAAATAGAACTATCGAAGCACTACAGGTTATTTTAAAAACCTTCATGGTTGAATTACAAATCAGCAATACTTTCCACTAAAACATGGATGGCTCTTTGGTAGTAGTTTAAAAGCAAAAACAGTGAAATATTGTTTAATTTGAAAAAAAGTAAAGACGTATAGAAGTATGAATCATGATTGAAATTATATGAAACACAAATTATCACTTTTAACATCATGACCATCCAGAGCCCAACATCAACATGAGAATAGATTACATTTAAATTTTAACTTAATACATGTATGCTACCTAACATACATACAGCAACTTTTCAAACATGAGAATTAATTGAGATATGCTATTTTTAACTAAAAATACTTAGCATACATCTAAATAAAAACAAACTACATGTACATTTACAGCAAAAACTGAGACAGGTACCAAAGTGAAGAAGACAGAAGAAAAGAAAGAAGAAAAGAAAGAGAAACCAAGTACATCTGCCTCCCCTAGATTCAAATGCAAGTACTGGGACAAATGTTACCAGAAGGGAAAGGAACACAGGAAACTGTTTGTCCATCCAGGAGATCCTGATGAAGGTAAGTCTTTAGGATTGGTTTAGAACCAGTTTGACTTAAATACTCAACTTCCGAGAGCGGCAATGGATTATGGACGCCTTTTATGTTGAAGGCATGATGTTAATAGCATCATTGGATACAGTGGGTACACACTCACACAAAATCAACACAGAAAAACATTAACATTTTCTGATTTGATTTCAGGTTAAAATTATAATATCTTACACAAATGCCCCATGTGCCACGACATGTGCCGAATATTAATTATGTAAGCAGTCTTAAAATCTTTCGAAGGACGCGTTCTCATATAATCAAGACATCAACAGATAAACAAAAAGATAAAAAATGATTTGCTCTACTGGAACCAATTCACTTTTACTGAACATCAGCAACATTTGGGATCAACAGATAAATGTTTAAATATGCAGTTGTGTTTATATGTAACACATGTCATTTTCAGCATTTAGGATCATGTGGTTATTATTATTCCATGGCACTTTTCTGTCATGGACACCACATACTTGATTACGTACTTAGTAATACCCATTGCTATTTTCAGCCACTGCTAAGACTGGGTCCCCCAATACTCGAGCCAGCAACCGACCAAAGCCACTCCATCGTCTTGACAGCGTAGACACAGTCAAGGAAGCTGGGTACACCTTAAAACGTCAGGGCAGCAACTATGAGTGCTCGTATGTTCCCTCTTCACAACACTATTTTCCTTTTTCTAAGGATTGCATTAAAATAAAATATAATGTTCAACATACTTCAATTAATTTATCATTTTATTTAGACCAAATAAAGAGAAAAGTTATTTTGACCTACTACAACAATACCTACAAAAGACTGACAGCAAACTCAAATTTGACCAAAATATAAGTATGAATAATTTTTTGTTTAGAATTAAAACAAAACACACAATTGACCTCTAATATCGTTATACAGATGCGCAAGTTTCTCTGGTATCAACAACATGGGGAAGCCAAACAATCAAAAGACCTGCACACATCTGATGGCATATCTTGGAGAGGAGTTTGAGAGAGCGCGCTGTGATCTGCCAGAAAAGGGCAAACAAGAGAAGATTCCACAACACATCAGTGTCAGCGTACTCCTGGCGCACAAGTACCAAGATGGGTTAGTATAATTGCCTTATTTACAGTATCCTTTCATGTCAAATTTAATTATCTTGAAAGTGATTGAATGATTGTCTTTATCACTTCAATTAAAAAA
Organism: Sinonovacula constricta; assembly: GCA_007844125.1. Classification (NCBI taxonomy): domain Eukaryota; kingdom Metazoa; phylum Mollusca; class Bivalvia; order Cardiida; family Solecurtidae; genus Sinonovacula; species Sinonovacula constricta. The sequence goes on along the minus strand of CM017565.1, from coordinate 38,302,824 downwards.
ATTTAAGTTCTTAATTCAATAAAAATGATTTGTATGATGTTTTGTAAATACATTATACTTCTGACTTTTTATTATCAATGCTTACATCAACATTGATAATATCTATAATTTGTTGTTTTTCTATAGCATAGCACATATTTTTCTATTGGACTGACATCAATCTATGGTATTCATAATGGCAAGTGATCTTTACCAAAATCTTAAAGTTTTCCGGTAGCACTGCTCATTTATTGATTGCTAAACAAAAATGTTGTGTTATTGAAAGCTTCAGTTGTTTGTTGAGGCAAGAACATTGCATAACAAATATTTTGTGTCAAAAAAATTAATTTTGGGCATACTATATGTTTCTTTTAGTGTGACAAACCCCACTGGTTGGTGGATGAGTGAGAAACTTGATGGGGTTCGCGCCTTCTGGAATGGTCGATGCTTCTACTCTCGACTTGGCAATGCTTTTTATGCACCTGCATGGTTTACAAAGGTATAAGACTTTTTGGTTGTCGTTTTTTAACATGTGTTAAACTTGCTTAAGGTTTACCGGTAATAATAATTTAATAAGATCAAGACATTGCTCAACAGTTGGTCAAATTTTTTATCATTACAAATAAAAAAAATGTAAAGCAAAAATCATATTGTTAATTGAATTAATGGACATAGCACTTAACACGTGAACAAACTCTAGACATATTTATATAATATCATAAGATATTTTCTTTTTTTCATTTTAAAAGGATCTGCCCAAAGACATGCATCTAGATGGAGAACTCTTCAGTGGTAGAAAGCAGTTTCAGACTACAGTGAAGATTGTGAAGAACCCCGACCATCCAGACTGGAATAAGATCAAGTACCATGTAAGCAGAATGCTCTCCTGGCTCTGAGATTTGAAAAAAAACACTTAAAAGAAACGTGGTCATAGTCATTCATTTTTGCATATTTTTTTTTAAATTTTGTTAAAAAAATATGACAAAACTTTGTAAATCCACAATAAATAATGGATTAAAATATAACCTGTTGTCAAAGGATGTGAAAAAGTGCTGTCCATCAAAATGCTGTGTTGTGTTTAAGGTTTTGATAATAAGAAATGTAACGCTTTTTAAATTCATCAACTTCTATTTTTATCCATTTGACAGCTTTACAGGGTGTATGCTGAATATACACTGATTAGCATGCTAGTGACACAATAATTTAATTAATATAAAGTGTGGTTTGTGGTGTTGCATGCATATACAAATTATATAGGGTAGTTAACTTAATTTGATCTAGTCGTTTAAAGTTCGGCAGGCAAACGTTCATCAATCTTTTGAATAGTAATGAAAACATAACATTACATATGTTGTATTTCAGGTGTTTGATGCCCCACATCTAGCTAAGGAACCTTTTGAGAAAAGGGTTAAGGCAATTCAGGACTATTTTGACAAAGCAAAGTAAGTGTAAAAGGCTATAATTTATATTATTTATGCTATAAGGGAGGTAATTGGATAGGATGGGATTTGCCGGCACATATGAGGTGTCCAGGAACTGAACCCGGCCAGTCCATTATACTGACCCCAGGCGTAATGCTGTCCCCATAGCCCCGAGCATTAGGAGGGAAGCCACTACTAACAACTTTAAAGTCTTTGGTTTGACCTGGCTAGGGTTTAAACCTGCAACCTTCCGATCCGCAAGCTGATGCTCTACCACTTGAGCTATTGCGGGAGGTAGGAGGTAATTGGGTTTTGGAGGGTAGTTGGGTGGATATATCAGGCTGGACACAGCCTCTGGCTGCAGTTGTATCACTGCTTGGGATTAGACCAATGCTGACCAAATAAGTGTGGAAAGCCCCACTGTGATATCCTTGTATGCAGACAACAAACTGATTGTTTTTTTACCCTTCCCACTGTGATATCCCAGCATAGTGTTATCTTTGTGGTGGTGGGGATGGAGGGGCTTATATAAGATTTAAAAAAACCCAATATGATGTCAGTGCTGTAGCTTGGTCATGAAATAAATAATTCAATGCTTGTTAAAAAAATAATTGACATCACCTTTCATTAGATGATGTCATAAAAACAAGGGAAGTAAATTGAATAAAATGTAATAAATGAAGTTGACACATTTGTATGCTTTTATAAACTTACAGTAACGTAAATGTTGTAGAATTGAGATAGATTTTTCCATTTTGTTCAGGTGCTTTGTAATTATAATCACTCAACCCTACGGCCTTTGTGATAAGGTTACTACACATCTGAATACAACACTATGCTTTATCCTACTATATAAATGCAAAAACTGTAGTTGTTTTTTCTAAATATATAACTAGACTATAAGTAAATAAATTATTTAAGCCACACAGTCAATTTAACACGCATTCACGAAAATCTCCCTCCCTGGCACCCCAATCTCCCTGTCTGGGCACCTAAGACTCCCTCTTTGGGACCAAGGAAATATCACGTCTGAATAATGGCATGAAGTTGCATAAAATATTTCTGTTTCAACAGACCCAGCTATGCCAAGGCAGTGGAACATGTAAAGTGCACAGGAAAGGAAATGATTGACAAAGAGTTGAAACGTATCATTGCCCTAGGTGGGGAAGGCCTTATGATAAGAGAACCAGGATCGAAATACGAAAGAACTCGATCAAAAACCCTGCTGAAGATCAAAACATTCCATGATGCTGAGGTAACCATTTGCACACTATATAGGGTGCATGTTGATTTGGTGTATTGCATTCATTGGATTCTAACAGTATACATTCCTTATTATTTAAATAACACATGATGTTTTAAGTGTATTTCTGATCAGGGAAGAACATTTACAAAAATGATTACTTCGTTCGTTACGTGTAGATATCTTTACTTAATGTTTTTTTTGTATATTATTGTAGCATTATAATTTTTTGCTGTTAAACTCATTCATTTACTATGTTTTAACATGTTTACTTGTCATTGTAGGCTGTTGTGTTTGGCTATGAACCCAGTAAAAGCAATTCTCACCTGACAGGTGCATTGTGGGTAAGGATGGCCAATGGGAAAGAGTTCAAGGTCGGCTCAGGGTAAGTAACTAAGGTTATGGAGGTAAAATATTTCAATTATATATATTTTTTTTATATACCTTCACTGCAAATTGTGGTCATTATAGCCATACAACCAGATATTATAAGTGAAGAGGACCCCACAAAGGTGCCTGGGTGAACACATTTGGAAGACGTTTATATGTTTTTTAACCAACTGGTACTCGAACCTACCCAGTCAGTTGTTGCACTATTTAGAGAGCACTTCAGAAGGTGTATGTGTAAAAATGTTTACAATTTAGGTTTACTGATTTATATATCATTTATGTACATAGCATTAATCTATTAAATTTTATTCCAATCTGTTAGAAGGATTATACAGAACTTTGAATGAAAATTATTCTTTAATCAACCTATTAATAAAAAGGTATTCAAATGACAAGCAAAAAAAAAAAAAAATATTCTTAAGGAACCAATAATTTTGTTTTTATTTCTATAAACTATCTTTCACAGGCTAAGTGCAAAAGATCGCAGAAGTCCTCCAAAGAAAGGGACCATCATCACATACAAGTTTCAGGAATATACTAACTCTGGCACACCGCGATTTCCATCATATGTTGGAATACGTATCGATATGACAGAACCAAAGGATGCAGAGGGTGTGGTTACTGAGGCAACAGATGATTAGATTGTTTGAGGCTGGCCGTGCATTAACTTGAGCCAATCAGAGTGTTAAACTCTTCTAATTGGTTGAAATTGTAAACACAGAACAATGGACCTTTCTGATTGGTTGACAGTTTACTGAATTTGAATTAATTAGAACATTTTACACTTTTGATTAGTTGAGAGTGGTAGATTGTAGCTGTTGGCTCCCTAGTATGCTGTTTTAATGCCATTTCTCATTTAAGGTTAAAGAAGGTGAAATTATTTGACTTCTCGGACTGTCAAAGTATAGTCTGGACAAGTTCAACAGATAAAGAATGCTTCAGGTATTTATGGCAGCTAAGGGTTAATATTTCTCAGACTGTGTGATGATGTTTGTCATTACAGACCAAAACTATGATTATTTGGTTGCTATGACAACATGATTTGAGTTAAATTTGTTGCCCATGTTCACATACAATAGTTGCACACAACTTATGGTAACCCACTGTTATGTTATATAAGTGTTTTACACAAAACCGTTGAGATTTGATCTCATAGATATTTAACTTCTTATGTGTATTTACAATAATCATAATTTGTTTTTAATACGATATTGGTATTTTTTTTTTAACTTTATGTGTGTAACTTTATCTGTGTCATATTATATAGGATGTATGTTTATGAAATGGTTCATTTAGGTAATATAATGTAATTGTGTTTATGTTACATATCTTTAATAGGAGTCAGGTGTCTTAAGTTTATTATTGACTTGCTGATGGATTTAACTAGCTATGCACATGCCAACATATCATAGTTGAAGGCAGCAGTATATACATGTATGTTTTAAAGGCACTGCTTCAGCATGAATTAGAGATACAGACAGTGGGAGATATCACATTAGCACATGTAGGGACAAATCTTTGTTGTTGTTGTTAGATATTAAGCATAACTATTTACAGAATTGTTTGTTTTTACAAATCAAATGTGCTGATTGTTATTATTAGTGAGCTTTTATGTTAAGAAACACTTTTGTACTTCATTGTATATCAATTTATTATATACACAAAAAACAACTTATTTAAACATTTAAAGTGGTAATATTTCCAACATTTATTAACTCTTCATTGCAAAAAAAGATGTTATTGTTGACTATTTTATCAAAGTTTTAATAGTAAATAGTTTTCATCACCTTTTTACTACTGCAATATTTATATTTTTTGCCGTATATACACATCTTTTTTTATACAACTTTTATGTTTTACAAAAATTAATTTACAAAATATTTATATACTCATCTAATGACATTGTATCAGATACTTTTTATATCATATGACCTGGAGTGTGATTGTTAGTTTCTTATTCTGTTTATTGTTAATATATTATGTTAACTTTTGTTTTAAATCCTTCTTAATCAAACCAGTATTTGATAAACCAAATTATATTCATCATTTGTTTGCTCTGCATTTTAATTAATTTATTTTTTACAGTATTACTTTTAAATGCTTCCATTATTCTGTAATTAGCATTGGGTTAAATAAAATCATTCATTTGGGACCATGACAGTTTTTATTATGAAATTATGACATCTTTGATAAATAACAGATATTTTGCCATCTTATTGTGCTAAAAATTGTTGTTTTTCATACTTTTTTAGATAAAAGCATTGATGTATGAAAAAGAATGTTATAACCCAATTTGTATCAGAAACATTGCTAAATAAAATGATGCTTAAACAGGTACATCTATTTATGACAGATTATTTATACATTATGTCTGTGATAAAAATTTTAGTTTTATACTTTTGTCTAAAATTTACCTTTTAATTTATTAACAAATGTTTACCAATACTATTAAAATATTTATTTACCTACCAGTGAAAACTGTGTGTATTATCTAATAGTATATATTTCATGTCTTAAATCTTTTATCACCACTTAACTTACACATGTTACATGACGTTTTACTCTTTATGTATTTATAAAACTTAACAGTATAATTATTTATCTCTCTACTGAATTAAACTATTTAATTAATTATTAAATTAATTTTTATCCTGTTTTGACAAATTTGAATAATTTACTTCTCCTGTCTTTATGTGCAATTTCTTGGTTTGTTGTGTGTAGATAAGTAGATAAATAAACAGTTTATATGAGAGATAATTTGTATATTTTTATTTATATCCCAATAGTATTTCATTTCATACCCAAAATGTCTTGATACATAATAGTCATTGAATTTCGACTCCTGCTAAATCCTTATTTCACCAAGAAACACACAGGGAACATGTTACAGTATCATTTTTTTACTCAAAGTAACAGAAACAAAAAGAACCCTTGTAAGACAAATGAAGTATTCAAACAATTGGCCTCTGATATAATATTTGTGCATCTAAAAATAAAGAAATATATTGTCTTGATTGACAAAATCTACAATTTTTTCCAGGACTTTTTTAACATGTCTGAACTCTTTGCTCAGGATTTCTTATGTTTGCCTGGTGAACGAATTCATCTAACCTACTGTAAATTATAATAGTGGCACAGAAATTAAAACAGTTTTGGAATTTGTTGTGTATGCGGGTTTTTTTTATAATTGGTGTCCAAGTTTATAAATGTTATTTAAGCATACTCCAAAATTTGCCTTAATGATTCATGTACATGTTTTCTTCAGGGGCTACATTCTTTTTATTAGTCCTATTGCCTGAATAAACATGTCAAAATAAAAATATAAGAAGTTTTTGCATTATAACACCAAATATATACCAACATGTTTCATGTTCCAATGGTTTTTCACTTGGGTGTACTGCCTTAGCAGTCAAATTACTATGCCTTGAATCTCAAAAACATGGTTTATCCTGAGACAGAGTTTAAGTGAACTACCTAAATACATTTTAAAAATGTACAAAAGTAAGGAAATGTTTTTTCTTATTGAGAATTTTGTGCATTCAGTTAACAAAATCATAGTAAATCAAGCTTACCCAAATTATCTCACTTTTTGTGTAAAATGGACTAAATAGCTTTATCATTAATATTTTTTTAGTGGTAATTTTCTATTACTCAAACAACACATGCTAAAGAATTGATACAATTCATGCACATCATACTCTTGATAACGTATCCATGCATTAACACTCATCCTCAGTCTTCTTTTACCTTCCTTATATATTGCAATGATGCTTTTATTTCCTTCCATTTCATGTATTATTATTTATTTCCTCTCTTGTTTTACTTCTTTGTCGATTTCTGTCATCCTATCTTGGTTTTGGTTTTTCCCTAATTCCCTTACTTTCTATTATCCTTATACAATGTTCCTCTCTTTCATTCTGTTTCCATCTCTCCTAATCCTTCCATTTCCATACACTCTCTCTAGCTCCCTATCTCTCCCTCCCCCAGCCTTTCTCAAGGACAGTACCTATATATAACATTCAAATCAACACACAATTACAGTAACATACATTTAAAAGAAATGTTAATTGCACTAGTATAATAACATTCACTCCTCAATACCTTGTACAAATATTTCCTTATGACACAAAATATATTTGTAATTATTTCAGCATAAAAAAATGGGATCTCATAATATACTTTTTATATACATAATATTTTATGGATGCTGATAAATCATATACATGTGGCAACTTATTGTAGAGTACACTTATTAAAAGATTCTTAAAATCAGTTATGCCATACATTTTTTTCACCAATTAATCTTTAATAAGTGAACAATGGTTCCACAATCTTTCTTATCCTTCATGTTTGACTCGTTCAAATGCAATAAGAAAAGCTTTTTTGTCATTAATATCATGGTATCCAATCGGTCCAATCTCACAGTCTGCACATATAAGGTACTTGATATTTTCTACAGTATTTGAAAATCCGACATTCTCAAATGTGAACATATCGTCAATGACCCAGAAATCTTTCAGCATCTCTCCGTCACTAGGTGAACTTGCTTCTGACTTCTTCTTCATATGTGGAAGGAAGAACTGGAAATAAATAGTAAAATATATTAGTATTATGCTTACTTTTACATAAATCATACAGTGGATAAGTCAGTAGTCATGGACATGTAACTTCACTTATTCATCAGCCTCCATGGCCACCCTGGGATGAAATCAAAATCATAGTGGGCGTCTGTGGTCTAGTGGTTAAGACATTGGACTCCTGATCGGAGGGTCAAGGGTTCGAACCCCGAAACTGACCACGTGATGTAAGTCCTTAAGCAAGACTATTTACTGCTCATTGCTCCAGGTACGCAGTACCTGAGTACTGGTTCTACCCAGGAAGTGGAAAGTCGAGAGGGATTAATATAAGTTGAATGAACTTGTTTCCCAATCGACTATAAATAAATAGGTTTCAACTAAATCAAAATCCAATACTGAGTTAAAACTTTTATGTTTTAGCTAACCAGTGGTGCCCTGAAGCCTTTACAAAGAGATTTGTCTGCGATCTATCTCCAAAATTAACAACTTAATATCCCATTCATGACAATAGCAGTGTTTCTGAAGAGTATTACTGAACATTCATTTTATCAATTACAATTTAAATAAGGAAATAACAACAGCTTTTTGAATATCTGACTCAAATATATACAAAGAAAAAATCAAAGTACTGGTACATTGCACAGTACAAACATGTGAGCTGTCACGTTTTTAGCGGGAGACTCCCACTTTTAAGGTTCAGAATTTCTTGAACATGAGGAGTGTTTTACATATTTTCAGAAATCTCTCTATTTCGAAAGAGATAACTTCCTTTTTGTTTATATAAAAGTAACCTACCTCCCATTTTCAAATAAAAATCTCCCATTTCGGCCTCAGAAAGTTCACATGTATTAGTACCACGATTTATGTAAAAAATTCTTATGGTGTTTCAATGATCGGAGCATCTTGTGTGCTTGAGTTAAAGTTTGCCATTACTTGTGTGCCTTTTTATTTATAATTATTAGACAGATTACATTATTCAAATGCCAAGCTAACCATTCTTTCGCATATCTAGTGACATTAGTACGAAAGTTATTGGGGCGAAACAAAATCGATAGCTTCGCTCCAACGTCACATTAATTTACCTCGCACGTGCGATGCGTTGCTTTCCCGGGTAGCAAAATAACTGACGAGCACCGCTCACAGAGTATTCTGTTTTTATTTTTGCCATCTTCAGATATTTTACCTCCCAGATCTAAGTCACTCATTTTCGGTTTGATTGTGGTAGAATGAAGGCGGGTCCGAATTTTTTCTTTGCGAACAATTTCGCGGGCTTGTCGGACTTTTCACGGTCTCTTTTCCAGAGAAATTATGTCGATGGTCATTTTTGCATCGTCATCAACGGATATTATTTAATCTATTTTATGTCATAAGACATAACTGAAAGAAAAAGATGTTTATGCACAAAGATGGCATCTTTATGTTTTAGCACATTATAATTCGTTACAATCTTGTCATTGTTTGTTAAGGCAAGGGAGGCAACAAATATTTTACTTAAATAGAAGGTCTTTGTCATTAATTTCCCCTTCCCTCGTCAAAAAAGTGGCGTCAATCGTTTTAAAAGACGTTTTATTTCCGTTTACAGTATAGTTCGACTATACATGGGACACCTCATGTGTTTATCAACTATAATCAAATCAATTACATTATGCTTCTGAAACAAAAACGTCGCATATTTGAAAGTACATGTACAGTAATGCATGGCTGACACCAACATTAAAGTTCAAGCTGGTGAGGAGAGATATTCGTCTCAAACAAATATAAACAAAACGCAAATTTTGGGGGAGGATCCATTCTTCTTTATGATTAAGTCCTAGATCCGCCACTGTGTGTTTCTTCTGTACAATATCTGTTTAACTAGCAAGAATGTCATTAAACAAGTTAAGTAATCACGATAATTAGCATTAAATAATGTTAAATCTAAATCATTTCAAATAAATATTTCGAAATTCTCTCTCCAGAGAATAGTTTATAAAGCGATGTTCATAATGGAAAACGACTTCAATGATCCCCCGCCCCCACCCTCGTAACACGTGCGCCAGTGTTGTGTTTAATTGCAAGGTGCGCTTACGTCACCCCTATTGTCAGCCAATGAGGATTGAGTAATTGTCACGTGATACATCTATCAATTAAGCTACACAGTGCATGGGAAACTGACGTGAAACAACATTATTCAAAACAATGGGATTATTTATCGAAAATTGCAATTGTGTATGGAAATAATGATGAATTTACTCACTTATTGATGTGTCAAACATCGAAATAATGATGGTCGACACAAGGTGCCGGATTTTGTTGTGTTTATATCGGTGATTCAGCCAGAAAAGCACAAATCGATCCTGGTATTAAACGGAGTGGGTGGGGAAGTGTAAAAAACAATTATTTTGTGTATTGAGTGTCAGATACAATTAGCTGGAAATTGACGGATTAATTTACTGCAATGGAAACTGCTATTGATAAGGATTCTAGCGTCTACGGAGGACTTTTCAACACGATTCTCACCGATCTAAGGGTAAGATGTCTTCAATAAGCACCTTTAAAAAACTTTATTTTAGTACTTTAAATTATGAGTTGGAAAAAACAACAAAACAAACAACATCAACAACAACAGAATTCAAATAAATAAATGAAATGCTTTTTGCTTTTGTTCATCTGTCATCTTTATTCTTTATGGAGAAGACATATCTAAAGATGGTCAGGGTATTAATACGTTTATATATTTTAATATTGATACATAATATAGGTGTCGGGTTCGAGTCCATTCAGGACATGGATGATGTAAACCATGGGAATTACCTTCTACTTAAATTTTAAATCTTTCCTTTTAAAAGGTGTACTATGAAAATAATTAAATGACTAAAGATTGTTAAGTCAGGTATTCAGTGAGTGCTTACTACATAAATATTATATTTCAACATCAACTTCCCTCCAATTCACAGATAAGGTGTGTTTTTCTATTATATTTTTACTGCCATGTTATCTATTGAACTTCAATAATATAAAAATAAAGCAGTGCAGTGCTAATAATGATAAAAGCCTCTTTTCAAGTATGCTATCTGCAAATATCATTTATATTTATATAAATTTTAGTCTCAACATAAGTACCACAGGTGTCAGGTTCAGTCGCTGCAGAGTCATCCTGTAAGGTTCTCATGACAAAATCTCAGCTAAAATGTTGCAAGGAATCTGTAGGGTTTATTCCTTGGCTTATAGTTATTATATAAGGATAGCAAGGCTTTTTTTCTTCTTTAGTAGGAGCCATTTACAGGTACCTAGCCTTCAGAACTTTTTTTAGAATCATGCAGTTTTCCAAAAAAATGACTTCACACCCGGTTTTCTCATTCCCCTTTAAGATAGAAATCACACTATTTCCCCCAAAAGTATGGGGCATGGGTCCCTTCCCCTGGCAGTAAAATAAAAGCCATGGGTAGTCTGTTACTTCTATGATGAACCTGGTCATCCTTGTAGCATTTGGTACTCAATCATTTTTAGCATTTTTTGCCCTTTATTGAATTTATCTCATTACTAATAAATACTGCAATGACAATATCATTGGAAAATTTCAGTGGCTGCTGAAAGCCGTTGGGATGCACAGACCAAACAGTAAATGGCACCTATTTACACGGCTCAATAGTGGAATGAGGAGGTTAAAATGACGAATAAAATTGAAAAACAACAATAACAGGCTTATAAGCAATTTTGGTTGTTAAGGGTTCTGTAAAGGTAGGGATCAGTGATTTTATTTAGTGTCATTTGGTATGTCTGGTGTTCAAAGAATACTATCACACAGAATACAGCACTTAATAAATCATGTGTTTCAAGTCTCAGAGCTCACAGAAAGGCGCTTAGACTCTTTTATACTCAAGGAAATTTAATTGAAGTCTTGCGTAAAAATATATAGAACATTTATCAAATAACTGTCACATCTGGGCTGAATAAACTCTCTTTAATTTAAGGCAAGAAACTGTTATATTAATTCAGCAGTGGAATAGTCCAGTTGTATGAGCTAAATAAACCAACAGTCTGAGTATAATAAGGCTTGCATTTGTCATTTGGTAAAATAATACACCTTTAAAAAGATACGCAGGCTAGTCTATATCCTGGTATCCTGGTAGAGTTTGTAAGCCTGGCACATCAGTTAATGCCTGAGACTGTTTTACCCCACATCAACTTGGGTGTGTGACTCACCTTTGTGAGGGAGGGGGATAAAAACATCTACTGAGAAATTCTTTGTGCCTGGAGAATTAATTGAGGATGCTAACTTTTAGTCATCTAACTCTTAGTCTTCTAAGAGCAAATTGATAAAGTCTTAAAACATCAGCTATCTACTGATGTGAGGCGTTCTAATAAGAACATCAGGATCTGTACTATTTGCTTCAGAATCTAACAATATATTTAAGTAGCTTTGCATTTATATGCCAGAAAATGACTAGGAATAAGAATGGATTGTTTATAAAAAGTGGAATGTTAAAAGCTAAGATAGAGATTGTACATGCTGTGATTTTACCTTGCTTGGAAGGGGACATTGAAAAACCCTTACTCTCAGAAAATAAGCTCAGTTTTCCCCTAGGAATAAAAAGCCTTCTCCGATAAATGTTAATAATTAATTGAACTTGACAATGATAATCTAGTGGAGGAATTCAGGAACAAGAAAAATAGAGATATGGCTTCGTAATAAGCATACAAATTGTACAGTAGCAAGTTAAACATGCACATTCCCCCACCCCCCCACCAACTTAATAAAATAAATGAAACAATTCCCCTTCTCAAAGGCCCCAAGCCCTGTCTCCCCTTTTTCAGAAAACAACAGACCCTGACAGTTGTAGTGCTAAAATGGCCTTGAAATTTTATATTTCTCAGGTAAATTCTTGTCCACTTCTTAGCTCAACAGCTGTTACAGACTTGTAGTTGGAAGTGTCCAGGCTTTGAATCTATTGATTTTAGAGTTGCATTGACTGTTGGTTTCGATTCAAAGACTTAGAACTTCATTCTTAAAATTTTAAGTCTTTTCTAGCAACATTATTATATATAATGTCCATTAATTTCTTTTATTTAGATTGTTATTATTATCAATTTCTTGGCAGTACATTCACTTCATTGCATACCAAGCCTAATTATACAAAAAAAAATCATATTCTAATCTTGTATGACATATTAGTAAAAAAAACTTTAAAAGCACCTTTTGCTTTAACTTTACTATAGTAAGTTCGAGTCAGTTAACTTTTTCTATGCACAGATATATTCTCCTTCTGATAAGGTAGGTTTAGTATGTGTCTAGACCTTGTCTCATTGGGTCTGTAGGTATGTTCACTAATCATAGTTTGGTTTTATCTGAGGTTGGTACAGGTACTAGAAACTTTTGTCAATTGACCCATAATTAAATTAACATGTTCAGTTGACAGTTATTACGTTACAGAAGAGCAATAAAGCATTCCGGATGGCTTGCAGTACAACAGAGAAAACACTTCATCAACATTTTTATTGCATTTAAACAAATAAAACAAATTTGCAGTGAAAGCACTTGCAAAAAAGAATCGGCAATAATGAACCACATCTGTAGCACCTAAAGCAACTCCAAAAGCCCACATTGTATGTTAAAATAGCTGGAAAATTTTGCATGAAAATACCAGTGTAGCGTGTGGGTTATATCAATTATTAATTAGCACTCCAATTGTCTGTACTAATTGGCTTTGGCCCAGGTGAACCAAAACAAAGAACTGATTTTACACTTCACTGTGCAGGTATTCTTGTTGAGTATTGCTGAAGTCTTGACTGCTTACATTGTGATGCAGCATATAGTCAGGCTTAGACAAATAGCATGGACCCAAATCAGCTGGCACCACATTGATCAGAATCTGCACTATTTGTTGCTTAGTGTAGTATATATCTTGGCACCTTTGGTTGTAGGTGTAAGAATATAACTAAGAATGATTAGGTAAATTAATTAGCAAAATGTAGCTTGTTGGGGGTTATAAGTAATTTACATGCTTTGTGCAGAGCCAAATTTATACTATTTGATTTTCCACTGTTTTGGCATCTCTACCTGTCTTAAGTTGGGGTAGTGCTGGATTTGAAAAAAATACTGTACCTTAATGTTGTGATATTCAGTGTTCTTTTTATAGATTTGAAGAAAACTTTTTAAATCAATATTTACTAAAGAAGTTGAAAATCCTCATTAATATTCTGTATGAAGTAAAATCTCAGATCAGTTGTTACTGTTCTTTCTTCTCAAGACTGGCAAAGTGGATAAAATTGTTCTTTTACCGCCTAACACATACTATGTTCCCTCTACATGTCAAGAGCCTACCATATCTTAACATGAGGCATGCAAGTCGGACAGATTGATATTGATTATTGAACATTCTGCATAGAGCCAGATTATAACGGAGAGAGAAAATCTTAGTCATGCAGGAATATATTCAAATATTCTTAACTGTAACCGATATTGTGGGTACTCATTAGGACTGCTATAACAAGGCAGCAGTATCTAATAAGTATCAGGTACCTTGAGAGAATGTATTGTATAATTCTCAAATAAACCATAAGTTAGGGGTGCTTATTAAAAATGAAACATCAAGACAGTTGTTATAATTAATCTAACTTCTAACTTATGCAGTTTTGAGTTTGAGACAAATTTCAGTCAGCTGATTGGCTGGATTTGACTAGCACCTGACTATCTAGCCAATAGGAAGCTTGAAAATGATCTCAAACTCAAGCACAAAGATTTATAACCTCTTATAATATTTATAGGGTTTGCAGATTAAGCAAGCTTACTTCTTCAACTTTAGAAGTGGATCATACTTTTTGCAATGCATGCATATATGGCAGATTGATATTTATTGCTCTTTCCAGACAAATTGTTGCCTATGCTTTTATTCAAAGCATTAGGGGCTCTATAGGTTTTAGCACCAAAAATCAACCAATCACAATATTTCAGGTGTCTCCCATGACTCGAAGGTTTAATATGTCTGCAAAAGTAAAACATATATGGCTTTAGGAAATAGTTTTGATTTCCAGTCAGGTTGAAAACTGTGTTGGAGTTGGAGCTTCAGCAATATTCTACATTCCTCCAAACCCTAGATACCCAGTACTCACTATAGCACTTATCTCTAGATATGACAATTTTACTGAGAACTAGCCATATAGGGTTTGGTTGAGAATTGTGGGATATATTGCAATATTTAATCAAGAAATCTATCACCTGACCTTCATCACTATGTTGGAGAAGTTCTGTCCTGATGTTGGCAGTTTCAAATTATCCACCAACCCTAGCTGAAGCTGCAAATAATGGCCATTATTTTAACTCACTACAACTGACACATCAAAAACCCAAACCAGTCCATGTCTGATGGGATTGATAGAGTTCAGATTAAGGGATTTAGTATTTGTACTTGATGATGAAAGACAACCAATTCAAGGCCAGATAAAGTTTGTAAATTAGAGGAGATAGTGTTGGGAGAGTGTGGTGTGGTGATGGAGGTGGGGGTGGTCACTTTGTATTATGACCCTTATTTTGCTTATATCATTAATTAGGGGTACAAAATCTAAAGTTGTGTTTTTGCTGCAATTTTGCGCATAAAGGTTCAAGTTTATTTTGCTTGATACTCTTTATCAGAGGGCTCAGATCCTGATCAAACCGCTTCTATTGGCAGATCTGAATCTACGCTATTTGCCCAACAGGCTAAGTGATAAAACATGTGCTGATAACAGAATGACTAAGTCAGTGATGTCCAGTAACTTGGCCACTTTAACTTTGCCACTATTATAGTTACTAAAGCTTCTCCAAATCCTGTATTGCTGATGCTAAGCAATTGTTGTAAAATGTGTCAACTCTAGATTCTCAGTCTTATTTGGGAACCACTAATCACTCACAAAGTTATTGTCTCAAACAAACTATAGATTTGACAGAATGAGTACTCACTAGGTTGTGTTTGTTGAGTTTTCTCTTGCTGGTACTCACAGAAGTCGCTACTTTACCAAGAAAAGGGGTACCAGCACAATATGCTTTTTTAAGTGACTTGATCATATTTGCATTGGTAAGTTACACATAGAACCATATGACCCACACTTCTCATATGTTTTGAATATTGCACTCTAAGTTCAGAATGTACAGGGTTATTATTATCACCTGTGATAATGTAAGGGGGGTGGGGGCATGATAATGGTAACACCTGTACAAATATTTCAGACTGTCTATGTACACTTTGGTAATGACATTGTAATTGTTTGGCTTCCTAGGTTAGAAAGGGCACCAGCTTAAAGCTTAGGAAGTAAGGGGTTAGTGTGAGATTCTTTAACCCATGAAGCTCATACCCTGGGCTTGTTATGATTATGTCTTCCACATGTAGTACATTTCCTTAGTTAGATATTGTTTTTCTTTCATTCATGTGCTGGGTGGGTATTAAGGCTTTGTTTTAAGATAAGATAAAATTTGTTTTGAGTTGTTGAGAAAGTAACAAATAACATAAGCGCTAAATGAGACTTTACAACCGGGAACATGATTTTTCATACATGATCCTAAGTGACCTTGAAATACCTTCGTCATATTTAGGCAATGAAAAATCATTGGGTTTTGTATCTTATTGTTTACCCCCTTTCATTCATAGTAATTATACAGGGTTTAAATTTTTTTTTCTTTAAAACAGTTTTAAATATTTTTAAACACATACATTTTTGGCATATCATTATATAACCTAAATTAAACTAGTCTACAAATAAAACCTTACTTATGTTGATGCAGCTGATATAAAAGGAATAATTGTAAATGCTTTAGTAAATTGCAATGGCGTAAATGGGCGTATGCATTAGGTAATGGGTTAAAGGTATAATATTGATTATATAAAATATTGTTATTGCTTTGCTGCTGCAGTGTTTAATTTGGTGAATAAATGTTGTCTCAGCAAGTCTGGGCTGTTACGATAACACCAATACAAAATATTGAACTTAAAGTCACAAGTGTTTGACAAAGTCAGGCTAATGTAACGTTCTTACTTGTGTTGATAATTGACCTAAATTATTCAAAATAGCATCTTAATATTATCTCCAAAACAGGTTTAATGATGAAGATTTGTTGAATCCTTCTCTATTTTTTCCGTCTTTCCTTTGTGTTTTTTCTTTATTCTCTCTATTTTTCTTTTTTTTTATCCTATTTTCTTCTTTGTTTCATAGAGAAGTTGATATTCAGTTTAGTGTCCATAACACTAAACATTTCACAGAAGCCATATATGAGTACCCTGACATGCTGCATATGGGTATAACTAGGTATACTTCAATAACTTCATTCAAGATCCTTATCTCGTTCAGGCTTACAAATTACATGTTGGCTGGACTTTGTTCAGAGTAAATCGTAGACAAATTGAAGCAGATTTAGTTACATACGCTCACTGTTTGCTGACGACAGAGATGTTTTGACTTTGACACACATCTTCTGTCATTTGAAACTGATCCTTCTACACAATAATAGCTTTAACATAATTATTTTATTTAAAAATTGTATTCACAAAATGTATGGCATGTTATAAACCTATCTATAAAAATGACAAAAGGTTTTAACATAATCTCCAATCTTAGGTTTGTCTTTCCACAATTTTGTCTCTTCAATTTTTAACTCTTAGCTTGCTTACAATTTAATGATAAGGATTGAGAAAACAGAGAAGCTCCTGATCCAGAGTGTTGTTTTTTTTCTGAAAAGGCAAGGGGGCCTTTGAAAAGCGGAAAATTTTGTGGCATGTTTATCATGTTAATATCATTTATATTGTATGTTTATGTATGTCTTGTATGTTTTTCTTGTTCTTGAATTCCTCCACTAGATTACCGGTATAATGGTCGAGTTCACTCATTTTTTTAAATTTATGGGAGGGGAATTTCTATTTTTAGGGGAAAAGCTAAGCTTGTTTTCTGAGGGGAAGGGGCTTTTAAACAGCCCCATCTATATAAGGTAATAAAACAACCTGTGCTTAGTCAGTTCTTGGCCAGATTATTTTGTGATTAAGAGGCTAAGAGTTAATTATCAGAACCCATGGTTGGATCAGCTTAGAACCTGCAGTTAAGTCCATGCATTCTGGTTACAGATTTGTGTTAACAGTGTTGAAATTAGCTAGATTGCTTACTGTGATAGAATCAGTTTTCATTGTGGTCTCCAATTTATTCCGATTAAGCTCATGGTACCATGTACAGTGAAATGGAGATATGCTTTACCTCACAGCTCAAGGCATGCATGCCAAAGTAATGTGAGATTTTTTTTTGTTTGAATTAAGAAGGACGGAAATTTTGTAAAACTACCTATATACAATGAAGGACTCAGATTTTTTTTCAACGATATGTAAATGACACAGACCTGAGCCATTACATGTAGTAAACTGGCAGTGTTTGCCAAGCCTCCTCTCACTGATTTAGCTTCTTAAAACAATTTCTTTGGTAAAAATGACATAATTGATACTTCCTTAGTATTTCTCTGCATGTATTTAATAAGAAACAGTTGTTTACATAATTTGTTACAAAAAATGTTAAGCATTAGGATTTGGACAGTTGTTTTTTTTGTTCTATTTTGTAATATTTCTGTAACAGTAAGGAACAAATATTCTTCCCCACCTGTAACAACTATTACATTGACAAATATAATTTTCTCTGTCTTGTTCCAACAGATTAAGAGATATGAGTTGGAAAATATCAGTAAGCATCATTTTATATTGACTTTCTATTACCATTAACCACCAATGATTTTATCCTCAATAAATTTGTTTTAAAATGTCTTTGTTTCTCAATTCTCCTTCTGAATTCTAGTTCTTGACTTCCAAAACAACATGTGGCATCTTTGATTGAGCAGTTATTGGCAGACATGCCATCTCCTTAGCCTCTTAGTGCATGGGATTGAATCCCAGAGAGGGGTTCAAAATATTTCTTTAGGGAGGTCTTTTAGCTGACTGTTGGTGTTCAGATTTTTTTTATATAGAAGGGGCCTTTTACAGGCGCCTAGACGTTCAAGAACAAGAAAATAGGGAGATGGCCTTGTAATAAATATATAATATGTATATGCAAATTGTCCTCTTCTCAAAGGCCCCAGGACCTGTCTCCTTTTTCAGAAAACAACAACGCTGGTGTTACTGATGGTTCTGATTCCAGGCTTGTGTCTGGGATCTTCCTTCACCAGTGACCATTGAACCTCCATAATTTTGACCAAGGTTGTGTTGTTGTTATGTATCTCAATCACTCTTCTCACTTCAACACTTCAAACCAAAACAACCACTGTGCCATCATAAGAAAGCAACATCAGATATCTTCTGTATCAGGGTGTTCGGTAGACTCTGAACTTCAAGGGTCATTGACCCCTCAGTCAAAATTTTTAGGGGTCAAATTCAAATTTCTGAGGGTCATATCTGTGTGTCGTGTAGCACATCATAAAGCGCAAATGTGCTGTTATATCAATGTTGATTGTGTTTTACTATTTGCAGTAAATTAATTTTTCTTTTTTTTTTAGAATTTAGGTTTTCTTCAGATCTTTTTCTTTTTCTCTTTATAACATTAGATTCATCATTTTTTGTGTATATAATTATTATTGTATATACAATTATATCATCAACGACCACATTTTGTATAAATAAGCCTTGATGGGAATTATTGATATTTCTAAGAGTTTGCTTGGGACAAGTAAATAAACAGAATATTGCTAAATAGTGTTTTTTTCAGCATCTCAGTTACGACAATCAAATGAAAAAAACAACAACATATCAATTAACATTGTTAAATTGTCACCGTTAAAAATAGTATTGTTTCTCAAAACTGACGTCACTCCAAAACCAATTATAAGTGTAAGAGTCGACGTTATCGGCCACTCAGGAACGCATAATTTCTAACTAAAGATATCTAAAGGCACCATCAGGCTAGACAACAAGAACCTGGTTTTCAGTACAAAATGTACTGCATGTGTCAAACTGTAGTCTGCCCAAAACTAATTTTGAAATATCAAAACGTCAAACAAGCTTTTTTTAGTCATAATTTCAACCATTCAAGTAACAAGTACATCTTTCGTAGATACGATCAATCAGCAATGCCATATTAGTGTGCATAGTTCTAAATCGCTGTCAAATTAAATTATACTCCGACGCACCGCTTCGCTCCTTTGCAGTAATCACACATTTTGGTGGCCCAATCAAGTAATTATACAATGCCTACAGTCGTCCTTGATTGCTTCCGATGCATCAGGATGCTACATACATGTTTTACGAGTAAACAGATGCCGATCAATTAAGATTTATTACTTTTCTACACCTCTGTCAAAACGCCATTTTGAAATTTGCCGCGCACACGAGCAAACGTGTCATCGGCAGAATTAGAGCACCTGTTTCCTATTAATTATGCAGGCTCCGCCTACTGTATTGTTTTTCTCCTAGCAGAAGAATGCGCGTGTGTGTGTGTGCGTGTATGAATCTGTTCTCATTAATATGCAGACTCCACCCATTGTTGTCTTTTCTCGCTTCTTATGAAGCTGTGGGCGATTTTGACCGACGCACGGGTAGAAAATGTCACGGGTCAAAATGACCCCCGCCGATTTATTGATGTGCGTCAGTTAGGGGTTTTTCAGAATGTTCGTGCGTCAAAACCCGGGAGCTCGGGTCAACCGAACACCCTGTGTATATACTTTTTTTCTAACCAAACATGCAATGGTCCACAAAAATTACATGCTTAAGTTTCCACACTTCATGACCCCCTTTCTTTATCTAGGCTGATGTGGTGAAATGTATTTCATCTCCTACCCAGATTCCAGCTTAATCACCAGATGGTTAGTCAAGATAAGGTCTGCGTGTAAGAGACTGGAGATAAAAAAAACCCTCTCCAACCCAAACATCAAAGAAAGGCCATAGTCAGATAATATGTTAGTACCAACATTTAAATCCTGATCTGGCTTAGATAATGGAGATCCAGATCGGCCAGCTTCTGTTAGAAGTACCTTAATCAACATCTTTTCTATTTGCTGCCAATGGGATACATTGGTGAAATGGAAATAGTCTCCCTTGTTAGTTAATATCCGCGATTAATATTCCAAACAATAGGTAGGTCATTTCAGTTGGAATTCTTGGACTTTTCGCCTGTTCTTTTGTAGATATTGCAATTATAAACAGTGAAATGTCCTACTTTTGCATAAATATAATCTTAAAATCCATTTAAATATTTATAGAGATATTTTATTTAAAAAAGAAAATGGAAGCATTTGTTAATGATGGTTATTCGAGTTATCACAAAAAAAAAGTCAACATCAAAGAACACAAGCATAAAAAAACGAGTAAAACAAATGAAAGGTCCTACTTGCATTGAGGGATTATTCAGAAGAGACAATTGATTAATGTCTCATTGTTAGCAGTATGTCTAGTTACTTTGGTGTGTATTTGTATTCTTTTTTGCTGCTAAGACTTCAATATTATACATCACAAGTTGTTTGCATGAAGACTTAAGCATTACATACAGTAAGTTGTCTTATGTGTCAGGTCAGGGTGCAGGTTCTCACATCCACTGACCATTAGATTGCTAAGCATGTGTTTATAAGCCTGAAGGCAAATAGTGATGCCTGATTGTCTACTAAGGATCTGCAACATTTGCTGCAGAGTCCCAGCAATAAGGCTTTTGACCATGTTATAACTCTTTTTAGCCAATAACTAGGACTTAAGTATGGCTTATTATCAAATGTAGCAGGCTAAGCGCTAACTTGCAGGCATTAATAGCAAACAGAAAGACATTGATTCAGAGGCCAGTTTTATTTCAGCCCCATAACTGCAGAGTTTCAGGTTTGTGTCAACTTACCAAAAATTATCTTCCTCATTTTTTTCTGTTGACCAGTCGGGTGCATGTTTCTCTATAATGTGCCTGTTGTCAGAAATCAACAAAGTTAACAAAATGACAATTTCTAACTGGAACACTATTTTTTATGTTTGTATATGATATTGGATATTTTAAGGATCCATGACTCTTCAAGGTGTTATCTGACAGTTTGCCTCTTTCAAATTCATCTTACACTAACTTACTCCTGTGTTAGAGGGTGCCCGTGGCGTTGTGGTAGAGTCGCCGATTTGTAACTCCTCTCACTGCTTAGCCTCCCACGGCATGGGTTCAAGTCCCATTCAGAGTGGAGCACTTAATGTGGGAAGGTTTTCCAGCAGACCTTCGGTGCACCACTTGTTCTATGTAGACATTTATTGTGGGTCTTCCTCCACCAAAATAGCTGGTTGTCGCTATAATGATCATACTTGGTCGCTTTGATGTATTTAAAAACAAAAACAAAAACTGCTGTGTTAAAGAATTTAGGCATCAACTTTTGTCCAAGTAAAGACAGTTTTGAACATGACTTCATTTATTAGACAGCAGTGCAATATATTATTTTCCAAAAATCTATCATAATCACAATAGGATTTCCTGCAATAGTGATATATTGTAATCCTAATTGTCACATGGTTTTCTTAGTTTAGCAAAAGCTAACTATGCAGTGCGGCTTAGATAGAAAATACATGTTGTAAGTGGAGTGTTATGCTTCACTTTTCACATAAATGTTGGGCATCAATAAACAGCATTTCACAAGATCTTTTAAGGTAAAAATTTTTTTTTTGGTAATTTGAGAAACAAAGCTTTGGTCCAAACTGTTAGATACCACCTTTAAGGCAGTTACAAACTGTGTTAATAATGGTTACTGTATTATTATTGTTTTGTGTGTGTGCCTTAATTGTATGTTTGTGTTTTTCAGGGAAGTTCTCCAATATGGGAAGATTTCATAACAAAGGCGACCAAACTCCACTCCTCATTGAAGTAAGTAACTGTTATGTTATATTTTAGGTCAGTGATATCTCAACTGCTAGATTCACTTGACAGCATGTATAGTGCTGCCTCCACTAGCATAGTTTGCTTTGAAAGACTTGATACTGTCATACCCTGTTCCAAATATTGTTTGGGGTGCTCATGGCAGAACAAAATAAGTCGACCTCTTGTAAAAAACACCTTATTCCCTTACTTTGTGGGTTTGACTCATGGTGGGAAGATTGTGGTGGGACAGACTTCTACGTAAGAGGTCTTGAAGCTGATTTCCAGTGTGCAGTGGTTCTACGCAGACAATTATGAGGAGCCTTCCTCCACCTACTGTATAATAGATAGACATCATTTTAATGAAGATAGTTATGTCACTGTGATGTAGGTTAAAAATGAACAGAAGCAATGCAGTGCATCATACATGTTTGTCTCATTACATTTTTTGTGTGTGCAAAAGGTAGAATAAAAACATTCTGTTGTTAATAACTTTTTGCATCTTAACAGGGACAGATTTAAAGATCATGTTTATCACCCTGACTGCTAAAACAAAAAAACAAACATTTTTCTTTATAAAAAGGATTAAATCTTGGTACATGTGAAAGTGTAAAATTTTCCACCTACGTAAACACATTTTAGGAAGAGAGCTAATGTATGAAATTGGTTGTCATTAACTTGCCCAACACCATCAATCATTTCTACAAGTAAAGTGTTGACGTCTTGAAAGGTCAGGAGGTGTGTTAGTTGTCAACGAAGGGAAAGAAAAACTAGAAATGTTACTATACTGCTGCACATTATAACACTGCCTTATGTCATCAGATTTATTTAGTTTTTTAAATACATTGCAGCATCCAGTTAATGGTCATTATAACAAGGTCCATCTATTTTAGTGGAGAAAGAACCCAGACAAAAGGCTGGATAGAGCCCCTTGGGCACTGCAGAACAGCTCACAGATATTCCCACATTTAGTCCTTCACCCTAAATGGGGCTCAAACCCATGCATTGAGAGGCGGAATCATAGGTGTTACATCTCAACCACTGCACTGACAGCACCCACTTATGTCATCTGTGTGGTCATTTTGAGGCATTTTAACTTTCAGCCACTTGCTCTCAAGCTTAAAGACACTGTTGAGATGTAATTTAATGGCCTTCTAGCAGATGTGCTAACTAGTGTCTTCCTCAACAGGCCTTGCCCATAACTTGTTGGCATGGCTACCTAGGGGTCAAACCAACTTGTCATCTGAATTGCATCATTCCCCTATTAAATGTACACAGCCCATCTTTAAGAAATTTTAACAACTTAAGAAATCAAGTAGCCCATAGAATTTTAGAGCTTGTATTAGGGGCAAGACCTGACCACATACTGATTAAAGGCTAATGATGAAGTTTCAAACAAATATATTATAAAAATGTTGGTTCAAAAGAAAAAGTCAGGAACAGGATTTTATCAGATCTTTATATTAATATTTTTTTCTTTATTTTATTCTTTCTCTCCTCCAATGTCCCTATTCCAATGATGCAGGAACTATTTAAAAATTGTCTCATTATTTGTTAGAAAGTGACAGTACTTAGTCAATTTAGTGCCAACATTCTGTTTAATTAAACAATACTAAAACACTCATGCTTGCAAATTTATGGCCCTTAATTCAAAATGAAACTACATTCAATCATTTTGTGTTCAAGAAAATACCGACAACAATCAATAAATTCCAATTTACTCCTTAATCTTGCTGAATAAACTGTTCTTGTATAGAAATGTTCAATTGTAAATCTACAAACAGTATGCAAATGAAGAAGTTAGTTCCCATGAATTCACAAGCACAGCTGTATCTAATGTTAACTCTCTGCCTGCTAAGCATTTACTTATGAAGCTTAATCAAAGAGTGTTGATCCAGATCAACTAGCTTCCAACTGGGATCTGTCTGATCAGGATCTACACAAGTTGCTGCTGATTCTTTATCAATGTTTTCTATTATTTTTTTATGTAGTTGGAAGATTGTAATACCTATCATTGAATGTAGTAATATAAGGACTAGCTCTTCCCCTGCCAAATGTGAATTGACTAGCTAAGGCAATTATCTATCTGTCAAATCAGGAACTACACTTTTTGCAGTTTAACCTTTTTTAACCTTTACAGTCTTCTTGCTATTTATGCATAAAGCTGTAGGACCAAACCTGAGAAGAATTGAGTTTTGGCGATTACCATATACAGCATGATAAGGGTTAAAAGGACCTCTATGACTAGTCAACTTTAAGCATGCAATGTAAAGATTAACGAACACAAATAGTGTATGTTCTGATCAGCCAGCTCCACCTGGGATTCTTATGATTCACATTTGCTGCCATTTGTTTATCAATGTGTCTAGTTATCTTGCCATGTAGTTGCATCAATATAAGCCAATTGACAGACTTTGATGGGTTTCCACATAAGTAGTGGGTTAAGGGGCTATCCCTTCCTGTTGGCCATTAAAGAAGTATAAATCAAATAGCCAACTAAAACCCATTCCCTTTATTGTGGCCACATGTAGTCAAACCTGGTCAAGGGGGTGTCAGATGTGGACAAACCGTGCCTACACAGCTAAAGGGAAAAATAAATTTGGAAGTATTTGCTTATGCATGACATGTCAATACATTTGAATACTATTGATTGTTTGGAAGATGCTTAATTGAATTGTTTTTTTTATCAAAGATTGTAAAATGTCATCATATCATTATGATGCAAATGTAGAATGATTCATGAAAACACTTAAATAAGAGTGTTTTTTTTGTTTTTCATTACACATAAATAAAGTCATGCAGAAAAAGACATTTAATCAGCATAATCCCAGGTGTGTCTTTTACGGTTATAACAGTACAAATTGTCACTTGTAACATTTGGCCCTTTTAGGCCACCGTAATTTTGTTCATACAGATTCATAGACAGGTGCGTTCTTTTACCCGAATAGGTCAAAGGTTAAAGGTCAATACCCTTAAAGATGCTACATTTTGGTATATCTTCTGTACTATAGGGTGCTTCTTTGTCTTGGGATTGAATTTTGAAAAGAATATGGTAGAATGAGTGCAAACCTATTAACATGCAATCTGAACTAGTTAATTATGGTAAACATTTTAGGCACCTGGCCAGGACAGATAATGTACATCCAGTTTAGCAAGTTTCTGCAGGGGATTTTCTGATCAGGATCTTCACTAATTGTAGCCAGATCACTAGCAACATATTGAATAACAATTTCATGAGTGGTCAGGAAATTACTGATTGTTTGTGTGTATTGCTTACAAATAGTGCTGGTTTAAGGTGTGTCTTTAGAAAAAAGACGATAATTACTTCTGTAGTGCAAGATTATTAATTTTGTTATGTCAGTTTTTCTATTCCTCTGCGCCATGTGGGTCTGTTTTGTGAAGACTGTAAAGACGTTCCAGCTGACCTGCTATTCAGAAGCTTTATATCCAGATATATATATATATATATATGTCTTCCTCCAATCTCAATGTCATCCTTACAATTCTATTTAAGAAGGTACAAGATTAAACCTCACTTGTCCACTTCCCAGTATTTTGTAATGGCATACATTATCATGTTTTAGGTATTTTTACTTTCCCAAATTTCATGTTTTCTTCAGATGACAGGATTTGTGCCGACTTTTGTCTTTGTCTACATTTTCTGCTGCAGGGCAAACACAAAGCCCTTTAATGACTTGACAAGTAGCTGCCAGGGTTTGTCACAATAAACATACACAGTTGGATGTCCTGTTTATGGGCTATTATACTAAGAGGGCATACATTGACGTTTCCTGTATTCAAGATTATTGTATTTCCTGCCGTATCAACTACATTATATAATCTGATGCTTTTTTAAAGTTCTGAAATAAGTTGTATCACCATCCCTATGACAGAAAATAGGACATTATAAACTCTGACAAACAAGATTTGAATAAGATTTTTATTTAATTTTTATGTTTTAAAATGTTTATACTATTATATTTTATTCTAATGCTAAACCTGACTGATGTATAAAAGATACAAATAATTTGTATTTGATATTATTATTTTAAAATTGTTTGGAACATTTTAACATTGACAGTTGGTCACAGCTGTGTCAAGCATGATCTTTACTATGACCACCTGCTTTTCTACAATGGATACTATATTATAGCACATATGGTGCAAGGATTTGTGGCATAATTCTGCTATTGTTAAAAAAACTTTTCCTACAACCATTCTGTTGAAAGCCTACCCAGTTAAATGAAATATCATGATTTTAAGTCATCTCTTACCCTATTCTGCTGCATATGCTACGGATTATACAAAGTTCTTCACTCCACAACCCATCAACAGGGTACAACTCCTGCTAAACCTGTATTTCTTCCCCCAAACCCTTTATACCATATATGCATTAGAATCATCTCTTTAAGATTTACAAAGGGTGTCACTAATATAGGGTTTGGTTGAGAATTATAGGATATAAGGCAACATGAAATTGATTTACTCCCCATGTCTGGAGCTTTTAAGTTCTTTGTCAGTTGCCAAAAACTATTTGCATAAGTTATAAAACATATTGATGCAAACATATTGATGCAGTCTAGCCAGGAAATGATGCATGTGATCAGAAGGCTTTCATCAGGATTTAAATTATTTACCTGTAATTGAACCTGATCCACACTTTTTGTCACACCTGATCAGTTTGTGCATGGCATGACAAAATGCTAGCTAGTGGCCTTTGTAGCATTTTTTTTTCAAGGATGCCAAAAGTTGTTAGAAGTCAGCCTATATACATTGGTGATGACTACTTTTACAGTCAAAATTCCATCAATTTATTTTCCATAATGTTTCTGTTTCAGAGCCACTATGCTGGCTATCAGTGCATTTCTGGAAGCGTTTCAGAAAGTTGCAGATATGGCTACCAACTCCAGAGGTGAGTTCAGCAATTCTTTACATTGACCTGCCCATTTGGGTTTAGCCCTGTTTTTAATAACTTATTGTTTAAAATGAAATTGCCCTTAACCCATTATGTGCTAGAGACACAATTCACCATATTGCACAAAACAAACCCTGCACTAATGGTGTTTTCTGGTACCTTTTGCAGAAGGGGCAAAAATGATCCAATAAAGATACGTAATGTTTCCTTTTAGAAAAAAATATATGAACTGGTACTCAAATTTTTTATGTTACTTCCTTTTCAGAAAAAACACAC
This sequence comes from Sinonovacula constricta, assembly GCA_007844125.1. NCBI lineage: Eukaryota > Metazoa > Mollusca > Bivalvia > Cardiida > Solecurtidae > Sinonovacula > Sinonovacula constricta. Next base: position 38,275,245 of record CM017565.1, on the reverse strand, counting down.
ACACAAAATTCTTGTGTAATCTATGGTTAGCTGGTACTTCAGGAGACATTTGTTTACAGTAATCCTTTTGGTAACAGTTTAATCAAGGACAACTGAGAGATATCTCAAGTCTTGTGCTGTAGATATTTTTGGACATGTTTATCTCTGCCTTCTTTATCATTCACTCCTATGTTGAGTTGCCGAGGATATGCAATGGATAAAAAATTAGCCCCAATTATCTAGGGTGTGGTGGTTTTATTGGGAAGAAATAATTATAAGTTACGATGCCTGTCCTTGTTTCAGTATAGTATAGTAGTTGTCTAGTTGGTAGGTGATTACATTTTTGTCTTGTTATTTTTTATTCATGGGTTTAAGCCCTTTACATGGCATAATTAATTTGCATGCAAGAGACATGCTTAAATTAGGTCTCAAACTTTATGCATGCTGGAACAGTTGTTGATTGGTGTGTTGTCTGAGCTTGACCATGGAAAAAAATAGTCATAGAGGTCCTGACCAGGCCAGGCTAGCAAAACTAGTGGTTCTACTGGCACACACACACAAACAAACCACACATGCAGCACTCGCACAACACACACAGATATAAGTCTACAGGGGCAGGAAACTCTGGCGCCAGGTTCATGGTTCAGTTAGCTCAATGTGCAGCATAATTATACATCTATGTGTGTGTGTTACACCCCTATCATGCTACCATTATTAGTCTTTCAACTTAGAACTACATGGAAAAGACACTGTGAAGGGAGAGCTACCATATCTTAAGCAAATAATGCGGAACCTGATCAGACAGCTCCTATTTGGAGCAGGTTTATCTGGATCTACACTATTAGCCTATGCTTGATCAATTTGTGCCAAGAAGGTTAAGAGTAAGTCCATATTCAGTCAGGGAGCGTCTGTGGCCGAGTGGTTAGAATCACTGACTTGTTACTCCTCACCCTCTCACTGCATGGTTTGAGTCCCAGTTGGGGCGAGAACTTCCATGTGGGGAGGTTTTCCAGCTAACCTTCCATGCATTTCGTGTTCTACCCAGTCTGGGATTTTCCTCCACCAATAATAACCTGGATGTCACCAATATGACCATAATTATGGCGATGAAATGTAACCCCAAAAAAAGCCATATCCTATCTATGGGTTAGTATTTGATTTGGGAATTTGGGGTGTGAAGGTAACCTTTAAATAAGCCTTAAAACTGTTGCTGCACATTATCAGATATATTTTTAAAGGACCAGTTGTTTTGAATGATATTTAAACCCAGCAAGCAGAGCAAAACTAGCCTCTGGTAAAGTTCAGATTGTGATATCAAGCTGCAGTCTTAACTTCCTCTTAAAGTAGGTCTTCAAAGATAAGACCCTCTTATTTCTAACCAGGACTATATCTGTAGCTGGTTTTGTTGGTATTGTTTTGACCTTGTAAACCATTTTCCAGTTTATGCCATAGCTGTAAACCTCAATTGCTTAATTCAAGGCTTTTAATTACAAAAATTAACCAGGCATAGGCAAATAGTGTAAGCGAAAATCAGCAATCCTCTGTATGATCAGTGCATGCCAGTACACTATTTGCAGATTTGTGGTTATCAATGAATATAGTTATCTATGCTTGAAGTAGTCAGCAAAAGACTAATAATTTAAAACTGGTTAAACCCCTGTGGATTCGCTTTCAGGGTCTGATTTGGTTAAGTGGTTAGGTGTCAGTATGGATAGGGGTGTATATCCTTCATTCCCTCATGGCTGTTAGTTCAGGACTCTCATGCACCATCAACTTTTCTGTTCACTAGAACATATGATTACCAGACCGAGTAGCACAATTGGAAGAGCATCGGCTCCAGGTACGGGAGGCCCCAGGTTCGATCCCTGACCGTGACATACCAAAGTCATTAAAAATGGTAGTGGTAGCTCGCTTGCTAACATTCAAGCAGATATAAGGGTAGTTCCACAACTGGTTGGCCTGGTGTCATGATAATGTGACTGGGTGTGGTATCATGCTAGGTGTTAACGGCCTGCTATACACAGTGAAGGTAGCACTATGTCTGCTTTAAGTGGACACCGTCTCCAAATAACTAAAATACTGTTCGTATGATGATATTCCTAAAAAGCAAACATATGATTAATGTGTCATTTGTTTAACTAAGAGAAGTGCTGTGGGTGTTATTTTATAAAGTAATATTATTTTATCAGTAGTGTAATTTTTTAAGAGTCAGATAATGAAGGGCCACTGGAGTCAAGAACTTGTAAATCTCAGACCCTCACAGTGTAGTTTTGAGTTACCAGTCTGGTAGGAAACTTTCCTGCAGAAGAAAACTATAAGAAAGACTTAAAACATCGAAAATCAACATTACATTACCTGTGAAAAATATTTTAAAAAATCATAAACTTTGAAAATTACTTAGTTAATATTTACCTTTCTTTTTAACTGGCTAGCTGCGCAACTTTTTGCAAGATTAGTTGCATGGTATGCACCTTTGAACTTTGCTTTACTCTTGAAGTCTGTCAGCTGTAGGTGAATTGGAGATATGTCGAGCCTTTTGTAGTTTTGACTGTAAACGCTTTAGAAGGGTTTTTGTAAACATTGCACATAATGCAGCATGTAATGATTTCCCACAATGGATCTGAGTTGAGCAAGTTTTCAAGGTAATTGTATTCTAGTCAGGTAATTTAACACAGGTGTGAATTACATTATACCCATTTGCATCTATTTGACTTAAAAGAGAATTGAATATTCTTTGATATTCTGAGGAATGCAAAGTGCTTTTACCATTGTCATGCTACATTTTGCCGTATTATTTCTAAGTCATCTTCTTACATCTACACACAAAGGTGCTTTGAATTTCTTGCTAGAAATGCCGCAGAAATTATAATCTGATTATTTATAAATTGCATTAAAATATGTATGGTTTTCACTGGTAAAAACAATTAAGATGCATGCAGTAAACAGCTGCGGTCAAAGGTGTACAAGTCATGGGGTCATGTTATCGCTATGGTCACAGAGTTCTTGGATACTTAAAAAAAATACTAACTAAAAAAAAAACACTAAAAAATAACAGACTGATGATTTTAAAATACCTGAACTGACATACACAGTGCCCTAAAATTTCAAAAAAAGACATTTCTCCAGTGACTGCCCTAGTAATGACAGTCATAAAATAAAGACATGCCATGCTTGATAGATTTCTGTCTGTCTTGATTGGTTTTAACAAGTCAGAGGTGAAAGCACATGCATTTACACCATGTTAGACACTATTCATCAATAACTAACATAGCATAGCGTAAGTTGGCGATAGCTTCTTTTCCTGCTTAGTATATATTCATCAAACTAAGGCATACAGTGTTGATATACTTCAGATGAAGCTGTTGGATCAGCATCTATATTGTCTTCATATGTTAATTATTTCAGTGCCCCAATGCATGATATTATAACCAAATAATTTAGGTTTAAATTAAGGTTGTATGTTATTAAATGTAACATTTTAAGGGTTGCTATTATTTTAGGAGGACGATATGCAGGGGTGCGGATCTTTTATAACAAGTTGTTGGGAGTTGTCGATAATTTCTCATGCTTGATGATTTCTGAAGCTTATAGTAATTGTTTAGTCATGTGGACTTTGGTGCAATATTCTATTTGTGTTAAATAACTGTTCAGGGATAGGTGCCGAAATGTTGAAATATTCAAATTTCTTGAAAGCGTAGATTTTCTGGATGAAATATTCAAGCTTCAGCGGTACTACCCACAGGTAGTTGGTTGTTATAATCTGACTATTTTTAAGTGGAGGATGCAACAGGAAAACTGATTTAATTCACCTGTTATACCTCAACCTAAATATTTATAATATGTTCCATCTCCAGAAGACCAAAAAGTAATTCCCTCAATTTTTATGGTACAAAAGGCAAAGTTGAAGCACCTTAAATTAAATTGCAGTATAAAATGAATATTTCTCATTAAACATGTCCAGCCATTTTAAACTAGATGAAAATGTGATTATAATATGAAACACTAAATTAAGTACAAATTGTGAATAAATCATCCACCAGAGCATTTCAAGAATACAATATCCAGATCCTAATGAAATATGTGTCATAACCAGCATATCGTTAAAGTGACCTTCTCTCTCTCGCTACATTTGTCAACCAGTCTTGTTTCCTAACCCTCTGCTTATGTTTGCTACATTGATCGTGAAATCGTTTAGTTCGAGAGAGGACCTTTTTTTAACCAACTGTAGGACAATTTATTGAAATCAGTTGTCATTGTCCCATACTTTGACTTAACTTTCCCAATGCAGCAAATGTCAAGAGTGCTTGCAGTGCTGTCATTTTTTACCCAGAAAGAGAAAATCTATAATAATTCTATTATTTTTCTTTGTAAGAGGACATTATGTATTGAAGTACATTGTTTTACCTCCCTTGTGGGTATTCATTTGGTATATAATTTTATAAAAAATACTTTTAAATGATCCACTGTTTTGACTTTTGAGAATGTGTCATGCTGTAAAATGAATATGAAAATCACATTAAGGAACGAAGTCAGAATAGAAAAAAATGCTTAACTTATAATGAAAATAAGCAGTCCAATAATAAAAAATTGAGTATTTATGGAAATAACTGCCCAATAGAGAGATAATTTAGACATTTGTTTTTTCTTGAAAATGGAGAATACCAAACCAAATCAGCATAATCAATATTGATCAAGAAAAGATACACCCACTTTGCCCTAGGCGCATTTTACTGTACAGTCTTTGCACCAAAAGGTTGACTTAAACATGTTTACACTTACTCACCATTTTTCCCACATATCATTATCTCTTACCATGCTTCATATATTTGTTTTACAACTTCGGATATTTTGTTTTCATTTAAATATGTCACAGACACAACACTGAGGAAATAAGTGCAGATCCTGATCAGAGACTATTTGCCTTTAGTCTTATGAACACATGCTTAGCAGGTGAAGAGTTAATTCATGTTGATGCTCACTAATTAACCACCTTAGGCCAGCTTGATTTGTATAAACTCAATCAACAACGTCCTGCAACATTGGTGAAATACCCTGTACTTCTTATTTTTTTGTGTTTTAACTCCTGCTAAGCACATATTAATTTGCTTAGGCAAATAGTGTAAATTCTGAATGTTCCAGCTGGGAGATATCAGATGTAGTCACACGCAATTTACTGATTAGTCCCTAGCAATACATTAAAGCATATCTGCATGTTGATGTTGGAAAATAACAAATATAATAGGACAAGCTATAGTCTGGTACATTTTTTTATAACAACTTCATGCAACAACATTATTGGTCATATATTCCCTGAGACTCAGCAGTATATAGTATAAAATCTGATAATAGTTCCCAGTCTGCGGAGAGATGTTGATTTTGGAAGAGACTGCCTAAACTTGTGTTAAGCAAACTAAGAATTAACAAGATAAATTAAAAGTAACAAGACTTATTTTGCTAGATACATGGCAGCAAATAGAATCTTATAAGACATTTCCAGTTTTGTTAATCAAATCAGTTTTTGCTCGATCAGCAGTATTTGCTTGGGCCAGATCAGTCCTGGCATAGGGAACTTCTAGAATATAGTTGTAAGTAACATCTGTGCATGCATGGGTGTGTGACAAGTGACAAAACAACCACAGTCGCCAACACTCTGATCGTCATCATACAGTATGACCATCCCACTCAGAAAATACTATCATTTTTTTTAACCCTTATCCTGCTGCATTTACTTTCTAGAAAAAAAAAGGTATTAGTTATTTGCTATATCAACTATACATAAAGGCAAGAAAACATCAAGCAAAAGATTTCAGTAGATAGTGCAGATCCTGATTAGACGGCCCCCAGTAGGAGCTGGCTGATCAATACTTACACTACTTGCCTTATCATGATTAACTTGTGCTTAGCAGGCAAAGAAGTTATACTATCCTTTATGTCATTAATGCATTACACCCCCAAAACACATGTATATATTTGCTGCTCATATATCACACACATACACTCCCTGTCTTTCAAAATCCTACACCACCCGTCCTTCTCTTCCCTTTTTTCTCTATGTTTACCTATGATGCACATGCCATATCTTATATTTGATACTCCCACTTTTATCATACTCTTCTCCTTACACACTTATCATGCAATATTTAATTTATGTGCAATACAAAAAACAGTTATTGGCAGACAACTATACAAACGGACACAGCTTCAGATAGTGCAGATGCTGATCAGATCCAGGACAGCCAGCTCTGTGCTGGGAAGTGTCTGGCCAGAATCTACATTGTTTCCTGCTTAGTCTCAGGCAATCTGCTTTGGTCGTCACTATCGAGCAGATCAGCATATCACTTACAAATGACATAAGAATGATGCATATTGCTGCCTGCACAGTTTAGATGCACACATGGGTTGCAGAGCAAAAAATGAATAAAAATTGCCAACTTTTTAATTTCTTCCTACCTTAGAACAAGAAACCATTTGAAAGACACTATGTACAGCAGAGGAAAAATTTTATTCCATTATTCATTGTGATCAAACAAATAGTGCTCTTTTTTTATTTGAAAAAAAAACAAAAACAATGAAAATTTCATAAGCTGTTACCAAGTACCTTAAAATACATCCAACTCTGTAAGAATAATATAATGAATGATACCATGTAACTCATAAATGATAAAGTACAATGTACAAAAACCTGTGAGGATTAAAAATGTAATACGGATTTAAAGGTGAGCTTACTCCAGGTTTGTCCCTGGTAAGTTCATACATGGTCGGAACACAGCTCTGAACCTGCTACTCAGGAATTAATCAGGCTTAGGCAAACAGTGAAGATCCAGATCAGCCAACTTCTGCTTACTGGGAACTTTCAGATCAGGATCACAATTTGCATTGAGAAAGCCATTTTAAACCAAGAATTTACTGTAGTTAACTAACAATTATAGCAAAGGGTGGCAGTAAATGTATAATGTTGTGATATAATCAGCTTATAAGAAAGAAGAATGTATTATGCAAGGGGAACAGCCCTATTTTTTGTCACTGTAATAAAGCAGACATGTACATGTTTAAAACTGGTGAAAATTAAAGAAAATTATTATTGAGAAAGTAGAAACAGAGAAAAAAAGGTAGGATGAAATATTGATTGAATAATGATAGGAGAGTGAGAAATGGAAGATATTGTGGAAAAGATGATAAAAAAGAAAAAGTTAAGAATGAGGTAAGAATGAAGAGAATGAAGAGAATATTACAAATGGCAGAAATATAGATAGACAAAAATGGGGGTAGGGAAAAGATAATGAAAGAAACAGATTCTTCCAAACTGTTGGTGGATGTCTTTCCCAGATATCATGTCAGGTGCATTATCTTGTTTTATGACAGTTTTATTTTAGAAAAATGTCTCGACTCAATTTACAGGCAATATAAATCATATTTACTGCAGTGGAGTTACTTATTTTTAGTATTCTAATCGCATATTTGACGTATGGCATGATATTTGTAAGGTAATAGACAAGTTTATTCCTTTATATTATCAGTTATGCCATATGTATGCAAGTTCCTAGAAAATTCGCCATCGAAGTAACTTTACATCATCCCCTCTGTATTTTATTAATATAGTTTATAACTTCTGTTCTAACCAATTGACCTTTTGTACAGGTACGAATGATCAAGTTGTCTGTGTACGCATGTAGAATGACTGGTAAAATAAATTACACCCACTCCCCGAGTTATATGTGTTTTAAACAAACATTTAGTGTGTAGAGTGATGTAAGCATTCAAGGATTGCCAGTGGGTTGTGTTTTTTAATGGATAATAAAATTAATGCATCAATTAATATATACACTTAGATAGTCATTTAAAAGTGCATTTCCCAAACAAGGTGTGGAAGTAAGTGCACAACAGGTTTGAAAGAAATGCGATAATGTATAGCAAAGGTGATGAAACCAATATAAAAGTAAGCGTTCACATTATTGGGCCTGTCTTAAATTATTTTTTTTAACCTTTTAGTTTTCATTAAGGCTAGATAATAAATCTTAGTCTGCATCATACATTAATAAGATTGAGGCTAAAAGTTGTACAAGCTCTCCTGCTGGGACCTCCCTGATCAACACCTACACTATTTGCTTCTATGTCTCTATTGATAAGTTTATTAACCGTTGTATTTAGTTATAAGCCAAAAATTAAGAATTTAGTTAGTGATTGTTTACCAATTGTTACATTAGTGATTGTTTACCAATTGTTACATTAGGGTTACCTTATGACTGGAGAATATTTGCCCTGTTAGTGCTGGAAGCAGTGACTGGTTTGATCCTTAGCTAAGCCATGCCAGTAAAGGATTCAGTTACTAGGGGCCAGGGCTTGTTGACCTGGCATTGGGCCCATGGGTTAGGGATGTCAATGTTAATACAGTGAAAGCTGTACATTATATGTTTCATTTGGGCACCCATCTCTGCAGGATTGACGTAGTGATGGATGACTGTCAAATATTCCTTTAACTATACAAGTCATCTGGACAAAGTCAGAAAGGAAGAAAAATCATGATTGTTTTTGCTTTAGAATTGCCTTGATTAACCTGAGGACAAGAGGTAATCTGTAACCATGACAATGCTCTAAAACTGTCAACATTCAGCTTGCTTAGCATGTATTTATTTGGCTTTGGCAAATAAAGTAGATCTAGATCTGCCTGCTCCCTACTGGGAGCTGTTGGATCAGAATCTTCACTATTTGCTGTTAAGTCTCCAGCAGTAAAGCTTTTGACACTATTGAAGTTTTCATTTAGCCAATAACTAGGAATTTAGTATAGGTGATTGAAAAATGCATCAGGCTATGAGTTTATTAGCAATTGACAATTAATTCTTATCTGCATGTTATTCCATTATTTACTAGGAAGATGTTTTGATTCAAGCTTAATAGCAAAGGTCGTGTGTAGGTCCTGAACAAATAGCTGGTCTAGGTCTATGCTTTTTGTCTAAGCTTGATAAGGTTTGTGCTTTAACAGGATAAGCTTTATAAGGCCAGGTTCAGTTGAGGGTGAATAAGATTCAAGATATTAAAAGATTGGTTCGACAGCCCAAAACCACGAGTCAAGCAGACCTGATCAGTTGTTTTAAATGGATTGAAACACAAGGCTAAAAGTTTGATGAGAGAGATGGGGACAATAACAAATTGAGTGAAATTATTTTTACCTCTACTTACCTTCAAATATTTAAGCGTCAGCATTTGTTTTTGTCACCCTCTTTGTTTATGTTTGTCAATTAGTCACAAGTTATACATGAGCATTGACCAGAAGATTGATGTATGGATTCCTGGTGGGGATACACCCCCCCACCCCACCTCATGAAAAAGAAAGAAAACAGGCCTTGCAATTTTAGATGAGGTCACCAACAACTTTCAAAAGGTTTAGAGTAGTTAAGTATTTAAATGAGGTTTTAATACTCATAGCTGATGTAGCCGTAGATTGACAGGTCCGGTAAAATTGATAACCTTTGACTTGCCGAGATTGCAAATAAGTGACCAACAAATTTTGTGAAGAATAAAATATAGATTTTAAAGCCATATCTGCACCCCAAAGTCGGCTACATACTGCATAGATCCACATAACCTATAACCTTTTTCAATATGTCGGTTCAACACAACAATGCATACAATTCAATAATTTTGATGCAGCTTGCATATAATAAAGCCAGACAATGCTATAACATTGAGTTCATGACATATTACTATGCCAGAAAAACAAAGCTGTCTCTAACAGATGTCTATGCAGTTGACAATATTGATGGTTATTGATGTCTTTGCGTAATCATGGCCAAATGAAAGCCTGCTGGCTATAAAAGTCCCACTTCTATATGGAAATCTTTCTTCTCCCGCTTTAAGCTTCCTTATGGACGATAAGAGGATCATTATTCTGCTTGGTTCTAGGCATTCTGTAGAAACATTAAGGTAGAGAAGATTGTATGATGTCTTACAGAATAATAAGTGATGCTGAGTTGTTCTGTGAGAATACTTGTTCAAAAATCAATTTTTGTTTTGAACATTTTTCTTAGTATAGAATATCAATGAAGTTCAAGAAGTGTTATTAGGTCTAGTAGTATAAATGAAAAAAAATGTGGGGCATCCATGGTGTAGTGGTAGAGTCACTGATTTGTAACCCCTCTGACTGTTAAACTTTTCACCATGTTGGTTTGAGTCCTGTTCGGGCAAAGGACTTAATGCGGGAAGGTCTTCCAACTGACCTGCTGTGCACCAGTGGTTCTACCCAGACATATGTCTGCGGTCTTCCTCCATCAAATAGCTTGACATTGCTTTTATGATCATAATTGGTCACTGCAATATATTTAAAAAACAAAACAAAACAAATGAAACAAAATATATTGAATTTGTACTTTAAATGAACTCCAACAATAAAACTTATCTTATCATTAAATGACTTAAAATAATAACATAATAATACATTGAAATAAAATAATACATACTGAATTGAATTTGTGCTCAAATTAAACGCCAACAAAAAATGTGTCTTATAATTGCAGTGCAGTAGTTTAACTTGTCCATATTACTGTGCATAAAATATAACTGCTGGAATATCTTTTTTGAATTAAATATATATACAATTAAAAAACAAACAAGAACAGTAAATAAGCTTGCCATATGTTCATGGGTGAAAGGTGAGGGTAAACAAAACCATTTGTCGACTACAGTAAATATGCGAGTCTGATATATGTACTAACAAATTCACATTTTAAGATAAAACATCTCCCTTTTCCTATAAAAACAGTCCGAACACATACAGCAAAGTCCTTGCGAATTTCGTTTTAAACAACACATTGTTGTTGGTAGGACAATATACCAAATATACTTTCCATCTCTGCTAGAGACAATTTTACAACCAATTTAGATCCGCTATTTTATTATTATACTCTTGGATGACTAACCACATACTACATAACCAAAGAGTGTTTATATTTGCCTCTCATTCATAAATAGATGGTAAGACAAGTAGCTAAGTCAATGTCAAAATAGCTTCTTGAGACTTTTCATTCTAACCATGCACTTTACTTGACTTAATCCTTTTACCTGAATGTGATATGAAAATGCCAAACCTATGTAGATAGTGTAGATCCAGATGAGGTAAACAGCAGCCTCAGTCACCTTCCTTCAGGCACAGTCTGATCAGAATCTGCTTCATTTGTTGCCAAATTTCTAGAAATAGGTTTATTAAACTTTGCAAGTAGTAAGTAAAAATTAAGTTGTGTGGACTTGTATGGGTAACAAATCAAATGAAGCAAGTTATGAGATTACTGGTCTGGTCATATAGCCCAGTTTTATTAGCTACCTCTTGTATTGCATGGTACTGTGTGATTGTATTGTGTGACTAAATTTGGTTAGACAGCTGTTTGAAGAGTCCAGAAATATGATTATTTACTCACATTTTTGTTCATACCATATATGGGCAATAGAAGTATAGCGATATACTTGCATGTGGTTTTATTGATTGAATAAATGTTTATACTTTATTAGACAGGTTTATTATGATTGGTTGATAATTTTGCAAGTGCTCTTTGACTCTTTACATTGATGGTCAAATAAAATAAGATACCTCTCAACTGATCTTGTAGCCTTCAATTGTTAGTAGCTAACTTCAATAAAATACAGTCAGTATTGTGACCTCTCATATTTAAAAATCCTACTGTAGAGGCAAATAAAATCTGACACTCAAGAGTTAAAACAATGTGTTGTTAATTTTTTTTTTTAATTTCCTCAGATAAAACTATGACGACCCCTGAAACTTTTGGCACCCCTACCTTTTACAAAAATTGCCCTCTGTTATTTATATGAAGTTTGCAAAATGTTTCAGACTGTCATCTGATCTTTTTTAACTCTCTATGCATACTGACATTAACCTGTCAATGTTTTGTTATCAGGTCTTTCAGCTTGTGCACTTCAAAGTACTTTTATACATCACATTTATTAAGCTATGCCAAGTCCAGTCTATTAACATATCATAAACAGTCCCATTAAAAAAACAATTTCGCAAAACAATGTAAATCAAATCTTGGCATGACCATGGCTTTTACTATAAAGGTATTTGATGACAACCTTACTAAGCTGGTTTACAATTTGAATATTTGTTGACAAGTTTATGACAAATGTTATTAATTAGCCATGGGTATGGTATGTAGAAACAACTGATTGTAGGGTCACCTGTGACAGCCAGGTCAAAACTGCCAACATCTTGACCTTGAACTGCATGGAGATGAGTTTTTATCAGGTTAAATTTGGATTAATTTTAATAATGCCTTTTTTGCTCTTTTGCCTATTTTGTTAGCAATTCTTATGCTGACAACTACTATTTTGTTAATCAACAGACAGTTTTCATACTCATGAATTATTGATATTTATATGTTGCGCTTAATGGTGAGATAATGCTGAGTGTATTCTTCAGTGCAGAGTTACTACCCTTTGTTATTAAACTCCTTTAATTCTTAGCAGAATTTCTTCACAGATGAATCTCTGTTATATGCACTTACAGCTTGACATACAGGCATATAATGCTCAGCCTTGCAGTGCTTTTGTTCATTTTAAGATTATGCTTCAACTTCAGGTCTTGTAGAATGGTTGCCTGGTTTATTGAGGAGATGTGTAGCAAAAGATTAAGGTGCCGCAGTTTTAATGTCAACTCTTTATTTTTCCTTCAATTCCAATATACCTGATACTAATCAGAATCATCTCTGTATGACAATTTCAAAGATTGCCAGCATCATAGAACAAATTGTAGATTAATGGAATATATTCCTACACCAAATCCCTACTTCCTTAAGAATTCACATTCTTATCAGAAGCTTTGCAATGATAAACATGTGACCTAATTATGGGTCTGGGGCTTTTGTACCTGACAGGAAACTCCATGTTTACCTGCTGATTACATAACGTGGTGGCAGGGAAATCATGTTGCCAGGTTGTGTTTGCTCTGAAGCTGCTACACTTGTTAACTGTAAGCCTGCTTAAGCCAGAATTGATCAGACTTAGGCAAATAGTGTCAAACCCGATCAGCTGTCTCAGCTGACACATGCTTGGTTATCAGTCTCGACTAATAATAGCTTGACAATGCTAATATTGCTTTGTTTTGATTTTTAAATTGCATCACAATGACCATTTATGGCGATTATTGCCGTGTCCAGCTTTTGGAAGTTGGCCCTAAGCAAATGTCTGGAAAGAACCACAAGAGCACTGCACTTCAGCTGGAAGACCTTCCTGCATTCAATTCATTACCTCAAATGAAACTCGAATCCATGGGGTGAGAGGCTAAGCAGTTGGAGGAGTGACAAGTTGGATACTCCACCCTTACACCACAGATGCACCCACACAGCTTAAATGATTGTTGTGTAACTAAAAATAAACCTGTAGAATAAGTCACTCCTTGATGGGTTCATTGTGTAACCATGCACTTTTCTTGGGAATTAAGAGACCAGTTATTGGGGATGGCAGGAATAAATCTCAGTCAAAATGGTAGTTCACTATCCCTAGGGTCTTGAGGTGGGGTGGGGAGGGGGACTTCGTCAGATGTGATTGTCTTTTAGCATGGTCATGTGACTGCTTGGTCAATCCTCAATCCCTTTGATCATAAACCTGCCGTCTATAGTGGTCAAGCTTTCAATACCCTAATGTCACATTGTCCATGGTCCATATCTCCAGACAAATCTATTCTGGTCAATTTATTGGATCCCCAATAAATGAGCCCAGGAATGGGGACATTGCATGCAATGAAGATGACAAGATGATAATGCCAAGCTACCCACACCAAAACCGCAAGCTTAAATAAGCTTGCGACAAGTTTGCGACAAGATTGCGGTAAGATTGCAACCAAGCGTGTTGCAATCTTATTTAAGCTTGCGGTAAGATTGCGATAAGAAAGCCGCAATCTTAAAAGTAAGCTTGCAAGTTTGCGATAGGAACTATTACGATCTTGATTGCTCGCTTGCAAGCTTGCGCGATCATGCCAAGCGAGCGGTTTGGCTCGCTTAGAAGCTCGCTTGCACGCTTGGCAAGCTTGCAAGTTTGCGATAGGAACCATTACGATCTTAATTGCTCGCTTGCAAGCTTGCGCGATCATGTCAAGCGAGCGGTTTGGCTCGCTCAGAAGCTCGCTTGCAAGGTTGCGATAGGAACCTTTACGAGCTTGATTGCTCGCTTGCAAGCATGCGCAATCATGCCAAGCGAGCGGTTTGACTCGCTTGCTCACTTATCCCATGCGTGCGGTTTGGCACGCTTGCAAGCTTGCGCTATCATCCCAAGCTTGCAGGATTGTTCACTTAATAGCTTGATCATCCCAAGCTTGTGGGTTGTTTTTTTCTTGGCTTGATCAAATTCGTTGAGTGGATAAGGTTGTGGATAGATTGACATAAATAAAATCACTAGATAACATTTGTGGTTTTCACCTAAAAATCTGATACAACAAAAAATTTACAGGGAAAATAACACAACAGAAAGATATCACTAGATAACATTTGTGGTTTCAGCTAAAAATCTGATACAACAAAAAATTTATAGGGAAAATAACACAACAGAAAGATACTAAATATATTCCACTTTAATTAAAGACAATGGCAAAAAACACAAAGAACAAGTGGTCATTTATTAAAGGAAACAAATAAAAGATGCTTATCAATTAATTTATATTCTTAACCCATATCTCGCTAAGCACTTATTATTAATATGAGAAAGCATGACAAGCCATTTTCGGGAGTCTAGCAAATAGGATTTTAACTGATTAAATCAAACTTAAGTATCTATTTATCATTAAGAATAAAATACATACAATGCACTCAAGAAATAGTACCACAGGTATTGTGTTCAAAAACAGTTCATAGTCAGTTCTTGTTGATTTCTCAGATGACAACTCCAGTTCTGCTTGAGAGGATCTTGCATCCTTCCTCTCACCTGCACAGCAAATGTATTTTTTCGCCAATTACATCTGAAAAAGAAAAAAAAATCCAACATTATGCATTATTTAAATTTATTTTTTTATTACCTGATTTTTTTATTTAGCAATGTTAGACCTATTTAGTATGTGAGGGTCTTGTGTTATTTGCACCACACAGGCACCTTATGATTTTTCTGTCAAATTATGATACAGAATAAGTGTTCAAAGATTGAAAGAAATAGATTGGAAATTTTACCAAAAAACGGAAATAAACAAAAAACAAATTTAGATGCTGACACAAACTTTTACAGCTCTGGTCATGATGCAAACTTGCCTATTCTTTAAAACAGCAATTTGAAAACAGCAGCAAATAACAGGAGCTATAGGCAAAAGCACCCCCATATTTTCTATGTTTAAAGCCTGAGCTGAGAAATGCTGAACTATCAAGTACAGCTTAACGAAATACTATCTTGGTTACTTTATAAGCATTAATATGCACAAAGGGGTAAAAGTAAAACACCAGACCTGGTAGTGCAATCAGTAGAGTGCTGGCTCCTGGTACTAGAGGCATCGGGTTCAGTCTGGGCTGCAACATACCAAAGTCATGTTAAATGGTAGTGTTATTGCTCCCTGGCTAATACTCAAGCAAATAGACAGGTAATTCTATGACTGGTCAGTCAGGTGTCAGGATAATGTGACTGGGTGTATCATGCCAGGTGTTCATGGCATGCTATAATCAGTAAAGACAGCTCTATATTGATTTCGATTGAGCACTGTCTTCAAATAAATTAAATATTGTTGGTGGTTTGATTGTTTATTGGGTTCATTGTGCCACCAACAGTAGTATTTCAGTTATCTGGAGACGGTGTTCACTTGAAGCCGATATAGTTCTGCCTTCACTGTGTATAGTATGCCGTGAACAACTGACATGATACCACACGCAGTCACATTATCCTGACACCAGGCCAACCATAAACACACAGATAAAGCCAGTAAAATCAAAATGTAAGTTATTACAGCAAGATTTTTTTTTATTAATGTAAGTGAATACAGAGAACAAAGGAAATTGAAATTTAAAATATACTAATTAATTTTAATATTATAATATTGCAATCAAAACAGACTTGCTGACTTGAAGCTCCTCAGCCCTTCACCGCCTGGGTTCGAGTCCTGGTAGGGGTGAGAACTTTCATTTAGGGAGGTTTTCCTCCACCAATAATTACCTGGACATCACCAATATGGCCATAAATGTGTCAGTGCGATGTAACAATAAACATTTACAAAATCAAAACAACATGCTTTCCCAACAATGACAACTTCATGTACAAACAGCTGTGCCATGCAATTAATGATTAACACTGTAAATGCTAAAAAATAGCAAATGCATTAATACAATAACTGGTACAAATGGTCAAAATGCTGCATAGTTATCTTTGTACCTTTTCAACTTTTGTCTGTCATCCATGCGTTGCTCTTCACTGACTTCCTTATTGACATCAGTCTGCAATTCCGATTCTTTTTTGTTCACTTGCATCTGGCTGTTTCAAACTATTACAGAAAATAAAATACTTTACATGAGTGGCAATACCATACAAGCAAACACAGTTAATGATGTGCTCAACCATCATGTACAAGTTATCTTGGATATCTATTACAGGTGACCTAAATTTATTTTTTAACACAACAATGTAATCAACAACAAAAATATTGTGTTGCCACTTGAAACCGTTTTATGTGCCTTTATTCCTATAGTATAAAATGTATCCTTGTGTAAACTCAGAAATATCCGGTAACTGGATATTACCGTTAATCGGGTCACTCTAAAAAAAACAATATTACAAAAATGTCTTACGTTCGAACTTGTCAGAACCTTATCAACTCTAACTGAAGCATAAATTAAATATACAGTAGATAACAAATGTTTATGGAAAAGTCAACGGTTTCAGAAAACGTTTGTGATAAGAAAAAACTAAAGTGAAATGTCGGAACTGAAAAAAAAATGGCGAAAATATTTGACACGTTAATTTTGCATTCTAAACAGTTAATGTACTAAACTCACTACGTTAAGAAAACCTGATTTAAAATATGTTGCTTCTTATACTTGTTTAAGTAGATCAATGTCTCACCTCTGCTTAGCAGTCCAGTGAAGGAAAGTCGATTTCTTCATCTTTTTCATCACATTTTTTGCATCTCGTTGAAAATTGGCGCGGCCGGAAGTGTAGACTGTGCTGTTGTAAATCGGGACCCCTCGGCGATTTCTTCAGTTATTTTCCGAAAGTTACGATTGACTTTTACTGAATCACCGTAAAAGCGACTTTCAAACTTGTATTATTAAATGGTGTTTATTCACATTCCCAATAAAGTGAGAGTAGTTTTAACATGATACTCTACTGTCTGTTCTGTAATTTTTTTTGTCCTACTAGATATTAGACTGTAGATCTGCTTGACCAGGTTTTCGAAAGACAACAACAACAACAAAAAGTTATAAAAAAACTGACTTCTTTGGAATTGGATCATTTTTTTACTGAGCTATTATTACCAAATGTTTTGTAGCTGTCTTAAATGATAACATAGTTAAATATTGCTTTTGTGATCAGTCAGGTCAAGGTCACTGTAACTTAATTAGCAGTTTGCTTTCCATGTCTAGGCAGGATATATATTGATATCAGATGTAGATATTGATATCAAATTTGGTAGTTAGCTTGTTTATGGGATACCCAAGTTTGGAATTGTTTTTGTTGTCCATTAGTTTGATGGACTGAGTCACTGTTACTAAATAAATTTTATTTTGTTCCTGTTCATTATCTTCTTTTTTGAGGATTGATCAAGTTAAGTAGGTAACTAGCTATCTCATGGGAAGAATTAATATGTTTAGAATTGCTTAAGGGATCAATTGTCGTCAAGACAAGTTATAAAATATATTTTTGGATTTTCTATAAATAACTCAAGACAGGAGTAAAGTAGTGTTACCAAATTACTTTCTAGGGAGAGTAAGTCTGGGACTGTATTGTATATGGTTGTGTGATCTCTGTTTAATAATAAATAATGACAAAATAAAGTTTAAAAAATTGGCAATTAGTACAATGTATTTGGAGCTATTTTATGTCACATTCAGCCGAGCTTTTCTCATAACCAACTGTCCATCTAGCTGCATCAACAGTTTGCTCGTAATCACTTTAAAGGCTACCGTTTTGATCCTATCTTAACCAACGCTGGTCAGAATGTCATTAAATGTTTGTCTGTATAAAATCTTGGATGAGTTAATAAATAGGTCACATGATCAAAAAGTAGGTGACTTAGTCAAATCTATAAAAACCTTGAGAACAAGACTTTTTGGGGGCCTAATCTTCACAGAACTTGACCATGTTTCATGTCTCTTTCAATGTTATTTATTTAAAGAAATACAAAATAAATTTCTTAATGTCTTGGAATAATTTTATGCTTGCAAGACCACAACCTATCTGCAATCCTTATGTTAATTAATTTTAAGCTTGCAAGACCGCAAGCTTATCGCAATCTTTAATGGAATAGAAGATTACAAGCTTGCAAGGCTGCAAGCTTCTCGCAATCTTAATGGTATTTAAGATTGCGAGAAGTGTGCGAACAAAACCAAACCGCAACCTTAATTTCCAAGCAAGCGAGCGTGCTCGCATCCGCAACCATAGAATTTAAGAAATGCAATCCTATTAAGATTGCGGCAAGCTTGCGCAAACTTGTCGTAAACTTGTGACGAGCTTGTCGCAAGCGAGCGTTTTGGTGTGGGTAGTTTAATAAAGGCCAGCAATCACACTCTTGCTGTTTTGTTTTGTTTCCATGACCCCTTTGTGTTTCCTAAACATTATGCACATGGTTTGTATGCCAAAGTTTGCCAATAAAATAAAAATTAGTAAAAGGTGCCAACCTAAGGTATTTAGAATAAAACTTAATTCAACTTAAAAGAGTAGTTAAAAGGGAAGTGTTTTGAATAATTTTAAAATTACAGTAATTAGAAAATGTTTGAACAACCAATCATATTGCACTATTTTTATTTTCCGCCACTTGTAGCTGGCTACAAATCCTCAGATAACATTAAGCTGTTGTAGGTGCAACTTCCACTAATTAAACTAACAAGCACCTGATGCTGAAAATATTGTTGGTGATACTGAAGCAAGCAGTGCAGAGCCTGATCTGAATTATTCAACTGGCATAAGCCTTATTTATTTAAGCCAAGCAGGCTACGTATCAACGTTGTACAGGAATGGGCATATTTCCATCTATCATGTTTGGAGTTTATGATGCATACCAACTTTATTGGTGATAAATTCACACATTTATTTATCAACATTTCAATCATAACTTTATGTTTCATTCGATTTACTTGGCTACTTTTTATGGTGAATTTATTTTTTGTCTCTGCTTCAATGAACATATTCTTTTTCAACTTGATAAACTTTTGTTTTTAATTGCTGCAGAGCAGATTCAGTGATAGCCATTATATTGCAGTAATATCATTTGTTGACAGGAGCTTCCTGATCAGGAACTGCGTATCTTGCTGTAGTATCACACTCGGTCAAGTTATTTCAATATGTAGTTTTAGGCTTATGAGAAAGATATTGTGTTGCTTCATAACAATTGAATGCAAGGTATCAAGGACTATGTAAACTATTTAAACTTTATACACTCTTCGCAGATGATATCTTAATAGTTTTTCAGGGGGGTGGGGGATGAGTGTGCACATTGGCAGAGTGGGTAGAGAGTCCCTCACTTGTAACCTCTCTCATTTTTGTTACTGCATGTGTTAGAGCCCCCGTCGAGGCAATTAAATTTGGCAAATGTTTCTATGTGTCCTGTTTTTTTCTTTTTCTAACTTTTTTTTATAATTTTTTTGTGTCATGGTATATATTGTTAATTTTAATAGTTTCTTGCATATAATGGTAAGATACTGATATTATGGTTATATATTGTTGGGGTCTTTATCCACCAATAGGACCTGAATACCACCAATATGACTATAATTGTGTCTACATATTTCAAAGCAAATATAGTAATAACAACATCATTTTGTGCTGGATAATAAGAGGCGTGTCCTTTAAGTCGAGAAAGTAGTCCGGCCTGGCTAAGTGGGCCACTTGTTTATAGCCATTGAACCTTTGGCTAACATCCTCTTTGTCTGGAATAACACAGGATGTGCATGATATCACCCAGCATGTGAACAAGAGAACAAACATGGTCAAAATTTATCCTTTTTAGTTTGACTTTTCTATAAATAAAAAGTGTGCCCGAGTCTCTGTCATCACCATTCTGCTCAGGTTTTAGTTTTGTATGCAAGTTCATGAAGCTTTCTCCTTCTTTCTCAACAGCCAGTGCATAAATTAGAATTGACTCCTTATTGTCTCCCATCTGAATATACCTTCTGAATTACTGAATGCTTAATTGTAATTAATGTTTTACTTCCACTTTGCATTCTATGAGAAAAGCAGCTTTTGTCCAACTGAAAAAAGCAGCTTTTGTCCAACTGAAACATTTTTGGTGTATATTCATTCAGATTAAAGTTTTGCATGTAAGCACTACCAAACATGCATCATATTCTTATGCACTTGCATTGTCTAGTGGAATCCTGTGAAAGCTCTTCAAGTTTTATACTTATTTAGTAAGAGGTATGATTGTATCTTGTGTGTTTTGTCTTAAGTCTCCACCTATTGGTCCAGCACTTGAAATTTGCACTGACTTTAGAAAATAGGGTCAAGTTGTTGTAAGAGAAGTATACACTTGAATTTATTTATACATATTTATGTTCATTTGACATTTGACATTAAGCTGTAGAAAGGGAAGTTAACACAAGATGTATGTAGTTAGGTCTTGGCCTGCTTAAGCACAAATTGACCAGGCATAGGTAAAAAGCACAATTGTAAGATCCAGGTCTGACAGATATTATTTGACAATTTAAAGGTGGTATCCATCAGTATAAATTTATTTAGAGCATGTAACAATATTTTCCCGCTGTTTTGGGGAATTAAGGAGTAATTTCTGCATAAACTTATACTTAAATCTAAGAAGAATGATTTTTAACTCTTGTCTCAATTGTTAGAAAGTACACATTGTGTGTTTCAAATCACAGTGAACCTCTGCCACTGTAAAGACAAAAAAAGAAGTAAAGTTTTGAGGAACAAGATTTGAATGTGACTATTGGTTTCATATCATTAAAGTAAAAAATGTTTTGATTTTATTACATTTAAATTGTTTGAAACATTTTTTGCATAGATGATGTCATGTAGATATCCATGGTCTCCACTATGATCACATGTTTCTGCTTTTTCAAGGCGACGGTGATTACAGTATTATAGCAAAATATAACTGGTGCGAGGAGTGAGATGTTGACCCTTTAAACATGTACGCTGTTCAAGGTCATGTCATTTGTCTTGTCTGCTTGTGGCTCTTTACCTAAATGTTTATGTGAGAGCAAATAGAACATAGGATGTCCTGTTAAAAGAGAAATAAACTTCTCTTATTAACATGTACAGTGTAAAATCGTCTGCTTATGGTTTGATTTTCTTTGCCAGTAGTTTCTTTTATTTGCTTCTGCAATATATATCACCCCAACATAACCATAAATGGTTATAGTGGCAACTTCCAGCTACTATTTATAATGTCATCTTGAAGAAAAATAACAAACAATTGTCCGGGTAGAACCACTGTCACACCACAGGTCAGATTTCATGAAAGCTCGGGCTTGCAACCCAGGACTGAAATACACACAAGGGCTGGGTCTATTAATGCCATCTGTAGTCTTTTTCATTATTTATCTACAGTCATCAATAGTACCTCAGTTCAATGTTGTTTCACCATCAAGGAAATAGAGTTTACTAAACAAACACCACAGAACTCCTTTAAATGTGTGGTTAGTATGATGAAAGCATCTTGTACCACTGTATATTTGAGACCATACTTCCTGAGATGAATACAAACCCCATTAAATGTTTATCAAAATGGTACTGAGTGCATCTTTTGTTTGCTTGTATAGAATGTTGTGGTGAAGAAAGGAACAGGATTCAGTTGTGATTATTGTGGTTTTGTTTTGTAAGTGGTGCCATGGAAACCAATTCTGTTTCCGTTGTTATATGAACGGATGTGGCCGTTCACGGTGTGAGGTGCTTAAAGTTGTACTTGAGACCCAAGGGGTTTTAAAATGGACATCATTGATAAGTTTGGGGTCAGTTCTTAAAAATAATCTTGTACACAATACAACAAGAATACATTTGTGTTAACTATCGAGGGTCCCATTCTACATTTAACCACGTGTTTCAAAGTAAATCAGGCATTGATGCAAATTTTATTTACACACCTTAAGCCATTTTTCCTTCAGAAATGCAAGTTTAAGAACAAGAAAACACAATGCATTTAAATGGACCTGGTAGCGCAGTCAGTAGAGTGTCGGCTCCATTTATGGGAGGCACCAAGTTCGAATCCGGGCTGCGACATACCTAAGTTATAAAAAATGGTAGTGGTATAGCTCCCTTGCTAACACTCAAGCAAATATAAGGGTAGTTCCACGACTGGTTGGCCAGGTGTCTGGATAATGTGACTGGTTGTGGTATCATGTCATGTGTTCACGGCATGCTATACACAGTGAAGGCAGCACTATATCTGCTTCAAGTGGACACCGTCTCAAGCTAACTGAAATACTGTTGGTGGGACAATAATCCCAACAAACAAACACAATGCATTTATTGCATGCTAGCACAATTAGGAGCAACTCTAACTTTGTCAGGTGAACATTTCTTTCATGTGTCTAAAAGTGACAGATTCTGTAAAGGATCCAAGGTAACACATCTGTTTTGAGTCTCCCTGCAACTTGATATTTATGAATTCAACTTAACAGTAAATCCTGTACTGACCATTACCAAAATGAGAACAAACACCACAAAATCCTGTATATGTAAATGTTTCTTCTAGTAGAGTAGAAATAAAGATAGTGTTTCCTGTCAGTTATCCTATGGGGAACTGGATGCATGGAAATTAGACTTTCTGTTGGATCCCCCCACTTAAGTTGTTATGTCGTAGACTAAGTCTAGTAAATGCATGTTTATGACGTTGTTACTGAAGATTATTCTAGAAATAGAAACAATCAATAAGAAGAATTGTTTTCTGCGAAGATATCAATTGTTTGACTGTTCAAACATAAGAATAACATGCCAGATGCTTACAAATGATACATGTTTTATTACTAAATGATATTAATTTCTTTTAGCCAAGAATTGAACCCCAGACTTCTAGTGCCAGGGGCTCACTTAAAGCTTCTGCACCATTGAGACCAGTATTTCATTTATATGAGTGGGAGACAGAAAGCTAGATAAAGAAGAATAAGAAAAGTTTAAAAATTGTTGATATGATGAAAAAAATTATTGGCCTAGGACATCAACAATTGTCTGAACGGTTATCTTGTAATGGTCACTTTTTAGATATATATAGCGGCCATTGATGGTGGGAAAGAGGGGAGGGCCAGACTAGTCTGAGAGAAATAAAGCATCTTACAACTCAGGGATGCTTGTATTGATCTCCATTATTGAAGGATAGAATGCAGCAGTTTGGCAATCTTTGAGATGGTCCCTATACACCATTGCACGCTTTCAGTTTTATCAAATTATGAGATTTATGATTGGAACAGGGAAGGTCCATCTTACTACATGGAAAACCAGTCTGATCTGTATTGATCTCTATGATTGTATGATTTATGTGCAGCAAGTGTTCACTTAAAGAGTCTTTAAGACCTTTGAGATGGTCCCCATAAAATTATAATGTTTTTCACTGCATTCAATAATTGCTGGGACATAATGTGCTGCATGGGGTTACATTAACAAGTCAATCAGTAATGATGTATATTAAGTCTGCTTGTATTGATTCTCTATGGATTCGAAAAATCAGTGCAAGAAGGCATGCAGAAAGCTTTCGAAACATTGAGAGTTTCCTTAAAATTCATATTTAGTTTTAAGAAGTTTCTAAGTAAAACATCTAGACTTGTTTTGTGGCCATTTAGTTTAAATTGTTGCCTGTTTCGAACAACTTCAAACTTTTAAATAAAAGTCCCTGCAGATTCCAAATGTTTCTTAGGCTTTTGTGAAAGGGTTTGTTCCATCCTAAAAAGTTTGACATAGCCCGTATTTAAAAAAATTGTTTTCAGTGTACATTTATTATTACTAAAATCTGAATCCTCAAAAGGTCAGGTTCATCAACATTTATGAAAACAGAAAAGATTATGAAGCTCAACATTTTTTTTTTAACATCAAGAGTTTGTATGTATATCAGCATTGTGTTTATTACAATATTTCATTTAACAGTCTTGCAAGTTGTACTGCTGACAGTCCATTGTCTGGTAGTAATCAATCAATAATGATAATTGATGGGGTGTTTCCTGTATGGGTCAGGGAACATGGAAGCAGTTAAAGCTTCTGCCATCCTCCACCTGCTATTTACTGCTCCCTTCTGACCACTTAGCACCATATTAATGACCTCACTAGAGAGTTCAGAACTCAAGATAATGTGCCTACACCATACTTGGGACAGTTATATTTCAGAGAATTTCTACAATTTTTAACCGAACCCTATAGAGTTGGTACTCATTTTGACCCCCACATTAAGACAATAAGTACCGACAAAAAGAGCTGGTTAGAGTTGGAAAAAGGAAGTTATCATAAGAAATATACCACTGTTTCTGCAACTGCAGGAAAGGCAATAAAAACTTCACAGGGCACTGGCTGTACCATCTGTAAAGCTGTTGATGGACAGGAGCTGCCTTGTCTGTTACACACCTGAATGCCCCTGCCCCATGTAAAACATTTGTCTGCAGTCACAGCCAGAACCATCTACCTGCTTCAGAACACCCATGGGTTTCATTAGGCACTAGTTGCTATTTGGTGCTGTCTGCCTGGCAACAATGGTAGAACCCTGTTGCTAAACCTAGTGGTATGCTGTCTAACCTCTTGCTGACCCCTGAAACACACAAGCTTGCATCCTGGTAGGCAAAATCTCTGTTAAAATTGGTTGTTACCCTTGAAGAAGGTATTTCTCTTGTTCTTAAATGATGGCTTACTAAGTCCATATATACATATATACATATATATATATATATATATATATATATATATATATATATATATATATATACGTGTATAATGGTAGTTCCATGACTGGTTGACCCGGTGTCAGGATAATGTGACTGGGTGTGGCACCATACCAGATGTTCACAGTATGCTTGAGGAATCTTGATTTAAGGGAAACAACAGGATGCATCTCTCAAACAAACCATTGTATACATATTTTTTAATTTCTGGACCTTATTAGCATTACTTTGTATAAACCATTACTCAGTTGTTGTTTTCATCAGGTTGTTTAAATTGACTAATGAATCTTTTAAGTCATACACACATTACTCCCTTGAAGCAGAATCTGACTAATTGTATACTGTGACATAAAATGGCAACCCATGCTGCAACATAACAAACTTATTAAAAATAGAAGTAGTAGAGCTTCCTAATTAAAACAAATATGTAAGAGAGAACCCACGACTGATTGCTCTTGATGTCAGGATAATGTAACTGGGTGTGGTATTATGCCAGGGGTTCACAGCATGCTATTCGCAGTGAATAATGTACAATATCTGTTTAAAGTGACCACTGTCTACAGATAACTGAAATTTTAAACCCAACAAAAAAGCAAAAGAAAATTCTCTCCGTAAGGAAACAGACTAGATACTCTATTGACGCTGCTAAAATCCCTATCATGTGTGATAACAACCAAAGAATAGTTCTGTACACAAATTTGCCATATAAAATTCTGTAATGAAGTGATGCCTTTATTTCGATAGCATGCATTACACCTGTGACAGCATACCTATGGTAATGGATTCCCAGAGCCAACCTTGCTTGCCAGAATGCTAGTGTGTAGCCTGTCTGAAACCTTATTTAATTGTCTGTAGTTGAACTGGATAAGAATAGTTTATGGTGGTTTAATAGTCAACAGGTAATTATTAAATTAGGTAGTCTTTCAGGAGAAGGTGATGCTGGTATTACTTTATTATCAACATGAGATTTACTAGATACACTGACCTGGTAGCACACTTGGGAGAGCGTTAGCTCCAGGTACGAGAGACCCCGGGTTTGATCCTGGGCTGCAACATACCAAAGTCGTTAAAAATGATAGTGGTATATCTTCCTTGCTAATGCATTAGCAAATACCTGCATAAGGGCAGTTCCATGACTGATTGACCTGGTGTCAGGATAATGTGACTGGGTGTAGCACCATACCAGGTGTTCAGAGTATGCTATATACAGTGAAGACAGCGCTATATCTGCTTCAAGTGGACACCATCTCCAGATAACTGAAATACTTTTGGTGGGATGATAAACCCAATAAACAAACTAGACACAAAGGCTATGAGAGTGCTATAATGTAAACTGGCTTATTCATTGATATATATTATTCAAAATGGTTTTTGAGAACTTCACTTGTAACTGGTCAGTCAATGGAAGTCACGGGGCATTTGATTGTTCAGTCAGTTGAAGTGCACATTTGATTGGTCAGTCAATGGAAGTCACAGGGTGTTTGATTGCTGAGTCAATTGAAGTGCACATTTGATTTCTCAGTCAGTTGAAGTGGGCAGTTGATTGGCCAGTTAATGGAAGTCACAGGACATTTGATTGCTCAGTCAATTGAAGTGCACTTTTGATTGGTCAGTCAATGGAAGTCACAGGGTGTTTGATTGCTGAGTCAATTTGAAGTGCACATTTGATTGGTCAGTCAATGGAAAGCACAGGGTGTTTGATTGCTGAGTCAATTTGAAGTGCACATTTGATTGGTCAGTCAATGGAAGTCACAGGGTGTTTGATTGCTGAGTCAATTTGAAGTGCACATTTGATTGGTCAGTCAATGGAAGTCACAGGGTGTTTGATTGCTGAGTCAATTTGAAGAGCACATTTGATTGGTCAGTCAATGGAAGTCACAGGGTGTTTGATTGCTGAGTCAATTGAAGTGGATATTATATTGGTCAGTCAATGGAAGTCACAGGGTGATTGATTGCTCAGTCAATTAAAGTGGACATTATATTGGCCAGTCAATGGAAGTCACAGGGTGTTTGATTGGTCAGTCACTTGAAGTGGGCAGTTGATTGGTCAGTCAATTAAAGTGGGTAGTTCATTGGTCAGTCAATTGAAGTGGGCAGTTTATTGTTCAGTTACTTGAAGTGTGAAGTCGATTGGTCAGTTAGTTGAAGTGGGCAGTTGATTGGTCGATCAATTGAACTGAGCATTTGGAAGAAATATATTGCAGCACCCCAGGTAAAAAATTCTATTCTTGTTTATTTTCAAACATAATGTTTTTTTATACTTGTAAGAGTCATATTGTTTACTGAAACTTTAAAACGATAAATACATACATACAAATTTGCGTGACAATTATGAGATAGTACAATTATTTTCCTCCATAATCTTACACTGCCCCCATTGTCTTTAGCTATGTTACAATAATGCAACAAGAAACTAGTAACAAAAGCATGCATTCATTGAAATATTTCCTATTGGCAGTGTTCAGGAACGAAAACTCCTAACCTCCAAAAACCTTAACTTTGGTCATATGGTCTCCAGTTTCCCTCATGCTATCAAGTTGCATAATGCCATTAAGCCTGTGATTTTTTAATGTTTGCCTGTGTTGTAAACTGATCAAAAATATTATTAAGAGTCTGTTGGGCTTTATAAAAGGGACACTGAGACGGTGAGGCATCTGCATGCTTGCATGCAGGTTGAATTACCACTGACCTGGGCCTCCACTATTGTATTCTTATTGATTTCAGGGCATTGGTTTATTTCCTTTCTCTCCCAGGTTCCTGCTTCTGAGTTTGCATCAGTTCCCAGGTGATGCTAATGATAACGCTGGAAATGCTGGGAGAATAGTGGCTTTAAAGCTGTGAAATGTAACCCTTAGCTTGCTTCATTTGTTTATAAAACCAGACTAATTCTTAATCATCCTTTGACATTGGCAGGCAAAGGTGGCTAGGTATTTTGTTGAAGACTAATCAGC
This sequence comes from Sinonovacula constricta, assembly GCA_007844125.1. Taxonomy (NCBI): domain Eukaryota; kingdom Metazoa; phylum Mollusca; class Bivalvia; order Cardiida; family Solecurtidae; genus Sinonovacula; species Sinonovacula constricta. The sequence continues at coordinate 38,247,317 of CM017565.1, read as the reverse complement.
AAATAGTACAGGTCCTGATATGAAAGAGCCCAGGTCGTGGGTTCGAGTCCCCTTTGGGGCAAAGGATTTAAGGTGGGAAGGTCTTCCAGCTGACCTGCAATGTGCCGATGGGTTTACCCAGACATTTGTCTTAGTCTTTCCTCCACCAGAACAGCTGGATGACACATGAACATAATAGGTAACTGCAATGTATCTCAAAAACCAAACCAAACAGATTCCAGGTGGGAGCTAGTTGATGTGTCTACATAGAGTCACTGACTTATTATCTTTCAATTTATCACAGCATTGGTTTAAGTCATTTTCAGGAAATAAAATTTTGTTTGGAAAGATTGTGCAGCTTATGGTTGTTCCAGTTTCTGTCTTGAGATATGCCTGTTGTATTAGGGTCTTTCCTCCATGAAATAACTGGGTGGTTATCATTATTGGCACAGTTGTGTCAGTGTATATCAAAACAAAACATAAGTGCAATAAGAAAATTCTGGGCATTTAATTTAAGCAAGTTTTGAATTGTTTATTAAAGGACAGGGTTTTAATTAGCGATTAAAACACCAGATTTTTGTTTGATATGCAACCTCTCCCCGGGGTTTCTACAGAACAATGCAGAGGCCCACTTATGTATATAATGCAGATAAAAAAACTAATTTTGAATGAAAACACTGATTAAGGGACAGGCTTATCCAGATATACTCTCTTTGTCTAGGATTTGTCAAATTCTACCAAGTTTAAAGTTTATATTTTTTGTATAGCCTACAATAAAACCAACCCATTTCCACATCCTGCTATGTATTTTTCCTGGTATGACCTAACTATGAAAGCAACGTGCATGGTTTAAAGGACAGAAATAGTAGAAGGAAAAAAAAACATATTTGGATAATTTATAGTCTCCAAAGTCAATAGCGTCATCTGGTAGGAGGTCTGGAGTGTGTTATATGGTGGTGGTGTTTAACTGTTACTCTGCTATAGGAGGAATTGATCAACAATAAGCAAATAGTATATAGACCAGACCTGGTAGTGCATTCAGCAGAGCATTGGTTCTTTGTACAGGAGGTCCCTGGTTCAATCTCGGGCCATGACATACCAGGGCTCAGTACCGGGCCGCAACATGCCAGTCTTTAAAAATGGTAGTGAATATAGCTCCCTTGCTAACGCTCAAGCAACATAAGGGTATTTCCACAACTGGTTGGCCCATTGTCAGGTTAATGTGACTGGGTGTGGTATCATGCCAGGTGCTTTACACAGTGAAGGCAGCACTATATCTCCTTCAAGTGGACACTGTCTCCTGGATACTAAAATACTGTTTATGGGACGATAAAGCCTATGAACATAAACAAATAGTATAGAGATCTACAGTTCAGTCAGCTCTCACTAGGACATATAGTTAGATCATGACCTACACGATTCTGGCTGTATAATACATTATTTCAAATATGCATGCAGTTGTTAGCAACAATTTATAACTTTATTATCAAATGTAGAAGACTATGGATGAACAGATCAAAAGCAATGTACAGCTTTAAAAAAAAAAAAAAAAGTTCTACTCAAAATAGGTACCTTGGTAAGTGGTGAGTAAAATATTATAGTCCTAGCTATGGGAAAAATGAATGTATAATTAGAGTGTAGTTAGAAAACATTCAGTGACAGTGTGCCATAAAACCCAAAATACAAAAATACCATCTATTTTCTGATATCACCAAGCAGTTATACCTAATTATATTTTCCATTGTCATCAAGACATTTCAAGGTCAATATGCAGTACACTTATTCCAATAGTGGAGTACAAGAAACTTTTTTTTGAAAATGCATCAGGCCTCCGCAAACATCATGAACAATTGATTAAAAAAAATAAACAGTCCTGTTCTAAACAGATTTAAAGAACACCCCATGAAAATGTCTTGGACTGTCATTAAATGCTTCTGTTTGTAATAAATTTTAAAACTTTACCAATTAGCATGCTATTACCATGAATGCTTTATTTGTCAAATCATGACTTGTAACCAGTTCTATCACACAGCTAAATCAGTGCAGGTTTCTAGCATGCGGGGTTTATAAACATTCACGACAAGAAAAGTCTGTTATAAAATTATTTTTTTACCACAATTTCTCCTCTTATCGCTCCTATGCAGCAATGGATAGATGAATCATGCTTGATATGAAGGCACATAGCTCTTTTCCAGCCTTGCTAGACAATGTTTGCACCAGAAAACTTTAGGTTTTAGTTCAGATATTTGAAGATTGGTAAATTAACTACAAGTTGTCAGCTTGAGGCTTGCTAAGGGCATAAGTAAGAAAGTCCTGAAATAAAAGAAACGAAAATATAAAATATTCTTTTGGGTTGTATTTTGTTTAATTACTTGATGAGTTGAAATTTAGCCCTGTTTTCAGTTAATCGAGTTCTAATTCAGCCCTTTTTCAGTTATAATGCACACAATTTAATCATATAGATTTTTATTTTACTACTTTAATTTTAGCCTAGTTGTACTTTATTTATGTTATCCGTCATTGTATTTGGCGCCATAACCTATCAAGTGTTGATGTGTTGTAAAAACCAAAAATAGGTTCAAGTAAATAAATACTGCCCATGGCATTAAATTGCAGTAACAGCTGTATGTTGAGTTCAAAACCTGCCCATGGCATGAAATTGCAGTGATACAATTATGGTCATTACAGCAATGTGAAGTTATAATTTAAGGAAACTCCAGATGAAAGTCAGAATAGAACCACCTGTTCAACACAAGTCATTGGGAAGACTCCCTGAGTTTTCGCATAAGCAGAGACTTAAACCAATGCAGTGGAGGACCAGTGTATCAGTTCACTGTTTAGTCTAAGACATTTGTCTACTCAGCAAATATTTTCAAGTGATAGGAAGATATTCAATTCCTATTTTCTAAGAAACTGCAGGTCTGTACACGTACACCTTTCTGGATTATATGTTAGTATTTCTCAGAAATCACTTTTGACTGAAAAAAGCAACACACCAGCAGAAGTGGGTTCATTGGAACATAAATACATTGACACGCCAAGTTGTATCATTTTCGATGGTATTTATATAATTAGTTTAGCGCTTGTAATTATCTTTATGACAGTCTTCTAAGAAAACACATAGTACAGGTGGAATTCTCTTTGTTCAGTTTTGCTCCTCAGCCTTTGAAGTTTTCTGTTGTTGGCATAGAATTTTGGGTGTATAGCTCACCATTAGTTATAAGAAAGCGGCATAATTACGACTTTTTTGCTTAGTTACTTGTTTGATACTAAAGGTGTTGTTTTTGTTTTGTTTGGGTTTTTCGTTATTATTAGTTTTTCTTTCATTTTGTTGTAATAATTATTAGTCACACAACTAACTTCCGTTCATAAATGGTACTTGTCAGATTTAATTGGGAATGGAGGACTAGACATGAAATTCAACAATATATGTGAAGAATCACTGGTTTCCCCAGGTCAGCTGGAAGACCTTTTCACATGAAAATCACGAAGAAAGAAACTAAGGTGTGACTAAATGCTTACTAGTAGCTTTGGACATATTTTTACAGCTGCATTGGGTGAACAACATTGTCTTAGAATAATAATAATTATGGAGCTTTAGTCTGCAAAAGAAGTTGCAACTTTATAAAAGAAGAATGTGCAAAACAGGATAACAAATAACCAAAGTAATTTGCATTTTATAAACAAGTTACAATAAGTTAGTAACTATTAAATTGTTATTTCTAAGACAACTAATAAATGAGTTGTCACCGAATTGATAAAATTCAGTTTTTCACCATAAAACTTCAAACATGACTGTATAAATGAAAACAAGCAACTTAAGTTATGGATACATTGAAGCTATGGACACAGTAAATTGATTTTATGCATCTTAAAAGATATAAGAATTGCAGGCTCATAAAGCTACAAAAGTGTTAGAAACGCAAATAGCAATAAGTAATTTACACTGTGAAATATAAATAATGGGAATAGTAAGCTCAGGGCTTGTTAGGTAGTGTGGAAGGCATGAAAGGTCCTGGCTATGTCTGGACAACATCAGAATCATTCCCAGGCTTGGTTACCGTGGTTTCCATTGGAATTGGAGGGCAGATGGTAGTACAAGGAAGTTGGTGATGAAGAGGTGGAGGATGCTGATGATGGTGGTGGTAAAAGTGATAATGATGTTGATGATGGTAAGTTTGATGATGATGGGTGTGTCACAGTGATGATGCTAATGATGGTTATATTGATAACTGTTATGGTGGTAGATTGAAAGGTTGTGATGCTGATTATGATGCTGGTGGTAAGTGAATGGTCCTGATAAACATAGCAGTGATAATGATGACCATTGGGAGATTAGAAATTAGTTTAGAATAATAAAAGGCTGAATAAGCAAAAAGAAATAAAGAGAAGAGAAGATGGGAAAAATGACATTGCTTATGTCTTAAACATCTACTTCTCTTTTTAATATTATTGATGTAAAAAATAATGATTGTCATAGCTTACTAGAATGCTAAAATTGAGAATTGAGAATTTTATTAGCACTTGATATCTACTATTATACAGACCCCAGTTAAAATAAAGCAGATGTCACAAAGTGTGGGTGTTACCAAACAGGGACTGGGTAACTAATTAGGTCAATTAGTTCACTGGTGTGATTGATGGTGTTGCTACTTTTAGTGTTGTTTCTGGAAATTGGATCAGGGCATTTTGGGCCACTGGTTTTGATTACTCTGCAATTGTTCTTTTTTAATTGTGACAAGTTACAAAGGTTTTCTTGTTAACATCAGGCTTATATGGTTTATGTCATGACAGCATTTATAAACTAGTTGACGCATTAATTGGTGTTACCATGCAATTACTTTAAAAAACACTACTTTTATATGACTCAAAAAATGCAGCAGTGCAGAGTAGCATATGTCGGTATAGTTTCTGAATACAGTCAAAAGGCTATCTGAGATTTAAAACAGCATACAGCTACTAAAAATGAAATGGCAGAGAAAAAAAGAGAAAAGGTCCCCCATCTTTTTTCTTTCTGGACAGGAAAGGCTCAGCCTTGGGTTTCTTACCTGCAAAAGACAATAATCTTTCTTTAACTGGTCAGCTTTTTTCCCTGTGTGAGCCTTAAACTGCTCGGCATTTCTCCCTGTGTGAGCTTTCTTTCTTAAACCACAGAACATCTTCTAGTTATGAACCTAACACAGCTGAACACTAAGTATCTGGGAATGATATTATAGCATTGCCATTAGGTACCTCATGACATGTTCCTTTACAATTCATTAGCTATAGGTGGTGTGGGGGCACAGTGGTGGAGTCGCCAACTTGCAACTCATCAGACTGTTTAGCTTGCCATCGCATGGTTTGAAGTCCTGAACGGGACAAAGGACTACCAGCTGTAAGGTCTTTCAGCTGTCCTGTGGTACTCTAGTGGTCTTCCTCCATCAAAATAACTGGACATTGCTATTATGATCATAATTGATCACTGCTGTGTACTGCAAAAACAAGCTATATATGCTTTTATATAGTTACTGGCTTACTACAGTTTTCTTGTTTTTGGCTTTGAAAGCAAATCCTATCGTTAGGAACTCATCACCAAATAGTGCAGATCCTGTTGAGACAGCTCCCACCGTGAGTGGTTGATCTAGGTCATCACTTTTTGTCTTATCAGTGTTTGTGTTTCTCAAACATTATCCTGCATCTCAGGCAAGCCAAGCCATAGGAAAAGTTTTGTCCCAAACAAAACAATTTTGTGTGTTTTTTTTTGTGTTTTTTATGTGAGTTTTAGTGTAAATCAATCACTCAAAACAATTTTTAACAATCATTAATACACTGTGACATACATTATGATAGCCTGCTTTTTTGCTGACAAGGCCAATATACATGGAAATCTATGGAATCTATAATTATATAAATGAGTGCAGTTAAATTATATGAATGTGTAAGGTTATTGCTGGAGTGTATATTATTGTTTTGTAATTAAATCTTTGGATCATGGTATAAGTTTACATAAGGCAATTTTATATAATATTTTAGATAAGAAACAATAAAAATAATTAAAAGCATAAACTAAGTTAAACAATATCAACATATGCCAAATGCACAATGAGTTTGAACCTCATGGATTTAATAATCAGGCCATATTTTTCTTTAATAAACAGTTGCTGCGCAGTTGCTCTTATGTCATACGCTGAGCTTGACAAATGCTGCTTACTAGTTTAAAAAATATATCTGATTGGTTTTGTTTGATTCTGTAAAATAGCTTAGTTACACTGATTCATTAATTCCAAGTTTTATTTAAAAAGTTATTTGAACCAAAATACGTAGCGTACCATGTATGCAACGACCTTGGTAATTTTTTTCTCCCAGACTATTTTGCTGCATAATTTGATAATGATAACATTGTAAGTGCAAAACACTGCATATTGTATTTTTCTCTGGTACAATTTTGTGTGTAACAGTTTGAGAGGTAACAGTGCGTTTTTTAAAGTCACTTTGATGCTCTTTGCCAAACTATAGATAGTGGTGCCAAGGGAGCTTATCATGATATGTCACTTGCAGTGACTGATTCAACCTGGATGCCAGCAACAACAGCTTACTGTTGATGGTTAGTTGAGGTTGATTACTGTCGGATGGGGATAGCCTGCCACAACAATTGCTGGGATATTAATTTGCAGAGGTTTAATTATCCAGGTTACAGTTCTCTGGGTTTTCTCAGTTCTCTTGGTTCTGAATATTCTTAGTGTGCAAGATTCTGAACGGTTCCAGGCATACAGTAGTGTTTGCGAGGAGTTGGGTTTTTTTTTCCATTGTAGTATCATTTTTGCTGGTAAAAATGTGAAACATATGTCTGCCTGTAAATGGATGGCTTTTTTGTACAGCATGTTTTCGAATATAAGGCATCTATGCTTGAATAAAATTGGTCCAATTTATTTTAAGTTTTATTTCAATTTCCAGGGGGCGCGGGAAGTTATTTTTTCAATGTTTTAAAGAAAAATCAAGGAGGGAAGCCATTGTACAAGTAAATGAGCCCTTAGTAGTAAGACTAAGTGAAAATAAGTATGTTACCTATGTCATACTATTGAATACTTACAGTCCTTATGTCCATATAGTTGCAGACCAACACATACCCTTTTGTTTTCCCCCAGAATGAGGAGGTGTGTTTTTTTCTTCATTTTTCTTTGTTCATGTGGAAATGTGTTTAGAGACCTGATGAGGCAGCTTTGTTAAAAACATACCATCACCATATGCCAGATATATCTGTCAGCCAATAGGAGCTTGTGATAGTTTTAGAATTGTTTCTCTGATACTCCTGGTATTGTCAAGCTGAGGTAAATGGTGTCGACCCAGATCAAGGAGTTCCCCCCTGGGAGCTGTATGATCTGGATCTAAACTTTTTCTTGCTCAGTCTTGGTCACAATATCTTTTAACCTGTACAAATATTTATTAGCAATTTACTTAAACCTTAGCTTTGCTTGCTACAGTTATTAATAAGTATTACAAGATACTTATTATTTGATTATATCTACTTACAAAGATAACAAGACATTTTGCTAGAGACAGCAGCAACAAAGTGTAGTTCTTGATTGGACAGCTTCTGGCAGGGAGCTGGCTGATTTAGATCTGCACTATTTGCCTAAGCCTTATAAATATATAATTATCATAGATGGTGTCCAGCTATTTTAGATAGGTAGCAGTCTGTGATCCCTGGGTAGAACCACATAGTATCTAGAAATATATTGGTTAGAGAATCAAGGACTATGACCTTCTTTACCTCAAGTTTCTTGTCACCTCATTAGGGCTTTTACATAGAATTGTATTAGTTCAAACTGAACAACAAATAATAACACTTTTCTCCTTCAAGCTTTTCCTGGTATTTCCTTGTTCTGAGAAAGATGCTCCTGGCTTATTTCGTGGGTTGATATTTTGGTGTATCTATGTTTTTATTGATGTAAGATGTCTTCTTTTTGCTCCAGGGAATTTGCTGAATGCTTGTTTGGGGTATTAATTTGTACCTGTTTTATTGTATGCAACTCACGGATTCATCGTCTTTGTATTGTTATGTCAGTGAGCTTTGTCTGATGCCAGTTCCTCCTAAGGAAATGCAGATAAGAGGAAGAAATTTTATCTGTTTGGTCTGGCAATCTTTACCAAGGTTATGAGTTTTTATTCTCTGTTGCATGGGTACTAATTCAAATTGTCCCAGATTCCAATGAGCATCAGCATTATTAAAACCGGAATGGATTAGCCTTCGTTGAATGGTGTTGATCCAGATCAGACTGTAGCAATATGTCTTGGAACCATTGCATGTAGATGCATAAAGATGACTCAAGACAAATGTAGCAAAACATGAGGAGCTGTTTTATCAGGATCTACAATATTTTGCTGATAAGTCCTATACTTTATTCCTGTTTGCATATGTATAAAATTAAAAGTAAATAACTGAGATTTTTTTATGGGCTACATACAAACATAACAAACAGGCTTTGTGAGCAGGATTTGGGAGGAGCAAGTAGAGAATTAGAGTAACCTCCCCTGATAGTCTGTTTTAGTAAACAAGCTGTGATCTTTGGACTTCCTTATCTTTGTTTTGCCGATTCCTTATCTGCACAGTGCTGTGTCATTGTGTTTTGTCTGAAGGTACTTTCTCTTGTATACAAGACATAGAAGACACAACCTTATCTGGCTACAGTTTTTCTTTGATTTTTGTGGGCATGTGTGAAAGATACAGAGAATGTTGATGAATTCTGTTTTTAACTTTGATTCTTTGGTTGCCATGCCATTATGATAGTATCCATATAGTTATGATAGGATCCATATAGTTTTAGAAAATATTTGACAAAAAACATTAAGTATCTATGTGTGAGTTATAAAAAAAAAGAATGTTGAAAATAATAATTATCCCAACAATATTCTACACTTTTATATACAGGAAAGTTTTAGTAATGTTTGTTATTTTTGTTTTTAATGATCAGGTAATGTTTGCTTACACAATAGATGACATTTAAAGGTGACTTTGTAAATGAAATGTAAGTATTCCCCCCCCCCCCCTCCCTGATTTGATGGTTGCCTAGGGAACGTATTCTTTCTCCCTGCCATACATTTAGAGTCACTTATACTTTGAGAGATTGCCTAATCTCACTGTACACTACAGATCAACTATACAACATTGTGAATCTGACACTGCGTTATTTTATGTTTCCCTTATAAAGAACACAGCTTGTAAACATTTGAAGTGGACTGTATCAAGTTCTCTTGGGAATGTTCAGTGCAGTCTATCTAAGTTAAATGTCAGACATTGTGACTTCTCCATCATCATGAAATCAAGGAATGTAGTAGACACTGTCACCATTAACATGTTGATAAAATTATTAAAATATTGTTAATTTATTGAAAAAGAATTTTCTGTAAGTTGATGTGAAAGTAAATTGTGAAGTTTTCTATTGCTGCTAAGAATTCAAGGACAACAATTCATGCTGCAATGTGACCATTAGGCATATGTGTCTTGGTATAGCAAAAAGGTTTTAATGAAGAAAAAAAGTCTCTTTTATTTCAACATGTAAAAAATAAATCAGAATCAAACTTGTTGATATAACTGTATATTTGAAATTTAATTATTCTGTGGTGCAAATGATCAAGGTACAACCTTGCAATTGTGCAAGGTTATGTGTGTTCTGCCCACTTCATTACAAATGACTCTTCAGTGTCATTTTAATGGACTGGCCGGGTTCAGTCCCTGGACACTCATAAGTACCTCTGTGCTATAATAATTGAAATGTCGCTGAACAGTATCGGCAAAAATGCCTGCAAATCCCAATCTCATCCTTCTTTTCCAAACGGATACCATTTCCATATATGCTCGCACTTTAGGTTCCAATTGATAGGTTTCAGGGTTAAAGTGATTATTAAAGGATAAATTGACCTTTTAGTTAGGATTGACCTATCTTATCATGAACTCAGCTTTAAGAGTGAAAACTTTCGATATATTGATTTGCTGTCAGTCTTTAAGTTCCTATGTGTTGATACAAAACACTCCCATCAATAGCATCTCTAGACTGCCTCTGATGTCCATAGGTACTATAGGTTCTAGGTTTAATCCCTACTGTTTTACGGTTCCTGCATTCCTCTACAAATTAGTTTTTAGTTTTGATTTTAAACCTTTGATCAATTAAAACAGTATTAGATAACCTAAAACAATGCCTACCAGGGGTAGTAGAGCTACTGTGTAAAGTGTAAACAATTGAGTGAATCCACTGATCAGGGTAAATAGTATAGGTTCAGATATGCCTTTTAGTTAACAAACAAAAATTACACTGATTGTTATTGAAGAACTTGGCATTCTAAAAGTTAGACACAATACACCTACAATGACAACGGCTTTTTTTTAAAGACTATTAGCATGCAAAGCAGTCATATTTATGATAGAGTTGATTATTTATTGACCAGGATGATTGTATTTGTGCTGTAAATGTGTCCCAATATTCTCACTGAGTGCATGTAGAGGTGAAAGTATCATCTTCCGAACACTTTTAGCCCTCAACCAATCAAATTACAGGAAATTGGTTTATCAGCCAATCAGATTTATGGGATTTTCATTATCAACCAATCAGTTAGAAGAGTCATATTTGCTGCTAAATGGAGATTTATAGGATAAATTTCAGCTTATGTTGATAGTAATTTATATTGAACTATATATAATTATATTGAGTTTTCCCCTTCCTTTTTGCAATACTGTAATTTGCAATACTTTAATGGTTTCATTTATTTATAATATGAAATAAGTAATTAAATTCATATAACAAAATCTTAATAAATTTTTAAAATGTTTTGAATGATTATAAACATGATGAAGATATCAATATTTGAATATATCTTCCCTATATCTTCAACATAGAAGCTCTTGCACAGACAGAGACTCGAACAATTTCAGCAAGAAGTCAGCAACTTTAAATATAATAACTCCTAGACTTCCTGTTCCCTTTCTACACTATAATATGTTCAACTTACATACTTTAACAGCCACAATTTGGAAATATACTCAAGGAAAAAAGTTTAGCAAGTTTTATGTGACTTTGATTTTTGTCTATAAATCACAAGTGACTTAAACCTTTCTGTATTGACCAATTGTGCCCATCCATTGACAACATGATTTCCCCCTTTTTTTAAACTACACCATTATGTAAACGTTACACGTAACTTTTACGAATATCCCATGCAGTATGTGCACAGCAAAACGGACGATCCTCCACGGGTCACAAATTTCCCTAGGAATCAATCCTCTCTGAACTTCCTGAACTTTTTTCCTTCAGTATATATGACCAATTCAATTACTTACGTTAGTAATATGGAACATGAAAGACAATGCCCATTGTAGGTTTATGTTTCAATACAAATATAGTGTATGTGTAACTATGGACTTTAAGCAATAACAATTGTTTTTTGTTACTGCTTAAAACACTGGCATAAAGTTGTATTTCTGCCAATCCCTACATCAGGAGAATTATGCAGAGTAGGGATATTCTGAAATTTTGTTGACAAGTAAATTGAATTACCTTCGATTTGTCTGACGTTCCTCACTCTTAGCCTGCTTATCATGGGTTGATCACACTAAATGTAAAAAGTGCTGATCCAGATATGCTGTCTGATCAGGATATTTACTGTTGGCTGCTCTTTCCTTATAAATATGTCTCACTAAATGTGCATGATGTTGTTGACTTACGACTAAGTATGAAGTATATGATATACCAGTAATCAAATTAGGCAGATAAAGTGACATATTTTGCAGAAAACTATTCCAGAAAGTATCACTTTATATTCTGCACATGTATGCCTGTTTTGGGAGGCCTCATAGATATTATTGGTAGGGGCCATAAACCCAGTTAGGTAAATAATATTATAACATTTACTCTGAACCAGCTAAACAAAACAATGATCACGCAAGGTGAAAATAGTCTTATCAGAGTCAAAAATAGGAAGTTAAAATAAGCAATTTGCTGAAAAAATTACTTCATTTATCTAAATTAAGTATTCACCAACGAATCTTAAGTAAAATAGTTCCAAGTTATGGATTTCCAGACAAATTATTTCCAAAATATTGTTCATTTTTAGTCCGAAATGCATGACATATAAGTTTATTTAAGTTGTGACAGCCACTTCTGGCCTGCATAGAAGGCAGAAATGAAAGTGGTAACATGTTCAGTTGATGACTGAGCTTAAGAAAAGTTGGTGAAATTACAAGACTGAAAGCTCTGGAAGATGCATCAGCTCAGCTGGGATCAATAGTGGATTGGTCTGACCCAAGGATGACCCTGCAATTATTGATAAGGTCAAGGTTGTTTGGATTCCAATCAAAGACTGGGAAGGGGTAAGGGATGTCTCCCTGCTGCTGCTATTGCTGTTGCTGCAGTTATTAAGGTATTTTGTTGAAATGATGTTAACATTGATAGGACAGATACCTTATATATGACTCTTTTATTGGTGTTGATATTGTTACTGTTGTTGTTGATAGGAACGACATCTACAAATATATTCTCCTACAGTATTGAGAAAAGAAGTTTTTTACCATAACAGACAAAGTGCAAACATCGCAAATGTCCTACATTGGTTATTTTTTCATCAAGAAGTTCTTTGGAAGACATTACCTACTTAAACAGGCAACACACATTCGATGCGATTGTTTGTATGGTGCCCTAAATTGTCAAGTCATGCAGCTTGTTGCCACTTAACTTGGAGTACTTCTTCCTTGGATACTTGAAACTTAAAAAGACCAAGCATTGGAGGCATTTGTTCTTGTTTCTTTGCCACTCTAAGCTTCAAGTGTGAGCCTTATAGAGAAAATTCCCTTCATGTTTTAACACTTTGAATTGACATTTTTTGTGGTTTATAGTTTTGTTCCAGACCTCTGTGATCAGGATTGTTACTTTTTGCTGCCAAGTATATAGCTGGCTTACCCATCCTGTTTGTTAAATGGTCATAACTTTTAACAGTTCCCCATGACAAAATAATCTTTTTTTATGTAATAAGAATGGAATAACATCATGGAATCAAATCTCCATAAAAAGTAAATCATTATTTTCAGGAATAGAAAAAAAGAAAAGTAAAAAAAAAATCAACTAAGGACCCTGATTTTGTTTGAGAACATAGCAGTAAAATGCCACTCTGAAATAATATTTGTGTACCTTCAATGTAGTAATTATGTTGATACAATATTCCCCAGTTGTTCTCTTCTTTTTTTAAAAATGATCTTTTATTTTTGGAAGGCATTGGAGAGGAATATGAACCTACTGGCAGATAAGACCATTAAGAACATTTACATTTAGTAGGGGGGAGGATGAGTAACTAACAAGTGTCAGTAAATGTCCCACTTGCAGAAGGATCAGAGTAAAACATGTATCATGTACTCCTGTTTTATACAAATACTTGTATAAGAGATTCTGAAACAACATAAATAACATACATACTATAAATTTTCTGCATAACGTTACCATAGTAACAGAGATGGTTGTGTTTCTTTCATTGTCTGACAGGGAAGATGAAAATGGTGAAATATGACAAGGATTTCGTACCATATTCATCAAGTTAGTGCTTTGGGTATAGAAACATAACCTGACAGTAGAAACAACAGATATTTTTTCTGTATAAATTAATTATGATGTATGTATGGGAACAACTTTTTATACACATGTTTCTTAGCTAGAACATTACCTTCAGTACTTTGATCCCTTAAGGCTTCTGCCACAGTTCTTTTTCTGGTTCTTGTTTATGATGGTCTAAGAATTCATACACAGTGTTTTTGATAAAACTGATAAACGTGTTACAGACACAAATTGATATGGGGCCAAAGTACCTGAACCATATGTAGCATCAGTAAAGTCACAACTTAAGGTCAAGTAAAAGTTTCAGATTTAGATGGAATTAAGTCTAAGATTGATAATGGATAAGTGAGAAAATGTTCAGATTGATTGGGGATCAAGTCGCTGGTTGTTGGAGTTAAGTCTCAGATTGATATTGATTTAAAGTTCTGATAGATATGAACATTGAAGTCTCAGTTTTATATGGAGATCAGGTCTAAAATTAATATGGAGGAAAATCTCAATTTATGTAGGGGTACATATAGCCTCAGTAGGGTCAGATTTAAATGGGAGTTAAGGACACAAATTGATTTAGAGGTTTTAGTCTCAGATTTATATGGGGCTATGGACACAAATTGATATGGGGGTATAGTCTCAGATTTATATGGGGGTAATGTCACAGATTGTTGCAAACAAGGATGTAAATATGCACACAACAATAAAGAACAGTGTATAAATCCAAAGATCATGTCACATGTGTGTCAAGAGGTCCTATAGGGTATAATCATAGACTCCATTAACTTACAGTAATTCTAGGTAAGGTAATATATATTTTGTTCCATCAATGTATACTTTGATTATCAACCAAACACTATATTGTTAGTACTCATCCACATTTTCAAATCAAAGATGATTCTTTTGAGGACCTGGTATGTAGGGTTAGTAGCTAACATATTTTAAGAAATTAGCTGTCTCACTATCATTATCTGTGCCAAGCTATTGTAGAACTTAGAGATACAACATGCCTCTCACAGCGCCTATATTTGGACCAAGTGTTTCACAAGTGTCTCGGTAGAAGAGAATGTCACCATTCATTATGTTAGAAAACCCTCCAATAAATATCGAGACATTTGATAAACCATACCTTTGTGTGAGGGTTCTGATGGTGCATAATTTAACCTTGTCATATATTCATATATATTATAAACTTATAAACTTGGACATATTTCTATCAAGGTGTAGATAAAAAGTGTTCTTCTGAAGCTAGGTCCTTTATATTTCCTCTAAAACCTATGTTTTTATGCTTACTGTAATCTCTTTAATAAGACAGTAGTATTGAGAACCCATATTTTAGGGTTATAGGAATAATGGGATTTATTTGGCTAGCAAAGTCAGTGCACTGTATCGTTTTATATGCCTCCAGAACGTCTATCAGTTTGTCTGGCAGTATATTTCTCTGTCCCATTTTCATGTCTCAGTCGTATAAGTACTTCAATCAAACATGTCTATCTTACAGACATACACTAGAAGGGGGTGTCATATCTAACATTTACAGTACTTCAATTAAACATGACTATCTTACAGACATACACTAGAAGGGGGTGTCATATCTAACATTTACAGTACTTCAATTAAACATGTCTATCTTACAGACATACACTAGAAGGGGGTGTCATATCTAACATTTACAGTACTTCAATCAAACATGTCTATCTTACAGACATACACTAGAAGGGGGTGTCATATCTAACATTTACAGTACTTCAATCAAACATGTCTATCTTACAGACATACACTAGAAGTGGGTGTCATATCTAACATTTACAGTACTTCAATCAAACATGTCTATCTTACAGACATACACTAGAAGGGGGTGTCATATGTAACATTTACAGTACTTCAATCAAACATGTCTATCTTACAGACATACACTAGAAGGGGGTGTCATATCTAACATTTACAGTACTTCAGTCAAACATGTCTATCTTACAGACATACACTAGAAGGGGGTGTCATATCTAACATTTACAGTACTTCAGTCAAACATGTCTATCTTACAGACATACACTAGAAGGGGGTGTCATATCTAACATTTACAGTACTTCAATCAAACATGTCTATCTTACAGACATACACTAGAAGGGGGTGTCATATCTAACATTTACAGTACTTCAGTCAAACATGTCTATCTTACAGACATACACTAGAAGGGGGTGCTATGTCTAACATTTAGAAGTGTTATTCTCAAGGTTACAGTCATGTTAAAGGCTATAATTAAGGTCATTTTATATTCGGGGGCATGTGTAAATCTCAGTGACATTTCTTGTTCTTTGTATAAATTTTCTCACTGGTTTAATCAAAATTATTAAAAATTTGATTTAGAGAACACAGTTTCTTTTATCCATGGTCTCTAGCTACATGCTCCAAGTTCCTGTAAACTTTCCTATAGAAATGTCTTCCACACTGCCCACTGTGGGTTTATGATTCTTCCTGTATTGTGAAGTGTCTTTCCCAGCCTGTAATATAAGAATATATAAGTGTTCATAATGACTATAATTCTATCGGTGCATCTAAAAGTGTACATTAAATTAAACGTAGATTGCGTAAGGTAGAAAAACTACTTCTAAAAGCTTTCCTTTGAATATCTAAGCACCAATTTTGAGAGAGAACAAACTGTGTCTGCTGCTACTCCTGTGATTATACTAATCAATTAAGTATTTCATTTATAAGTCCATTCTCTGCTAAACATACATGGTAAATTGATCAGCTTTCAGAAATTTGAGATCTTAATTGCATCCCATTTCGATATCTCCATTATTCGCTTTTCATACTTCAGGGGACAAGACTATTAGATTAATTCAGATACTAAACTCATAATTCATTTCCACAAGTTCCAAGAGTTCAATGCGTATGTATGACCAGTAAACTTAAGTTAATCAAAAACATTGATGTGCTTAACTTAAGTATGTCCTTAACTGGTTTCTTTTGTAAATATCTTGTACTATCTTGTTTATCTTCGTACATCATTGTGTAATTGTACCTACACATGCTTGCTAGGTTATCGGCAGCAAATAGGACAGATCCTGAGTAGACAGCTCTCAGCAGGGAACTGGCTAATCTGAATCTACACTAATTGCCTACACTAAGCAGGCCAAGTGTTAAAAAAATAATCACAATTCAGTTTCAAGTTCAGCATAATCTCTTCTCATTTTATATTTTGGCTGTATAATATGCTGTGTCATATTATTGATAAAAAAGTTAAACTTTATAGGATGAAAAAGTGGGAAAGAAGCCCTGTTGTGGAACATTTCATTTCTAGGTTTCGGATCCAGGAGGCTTTAATCCAGAGACTAACACCTTAACCACTTAATCACTGATGCTATCATTTTATTATTAGAAAAAATCATGGAAGAATGTTGTAAAATTTTCTCTGTCTTTTTCCCCCCTAACTATTTACAAAAAGTGGACCGTAGCTCCTAATGAGCTCCTAATTGGTTTGTCATTACAGTCATCCATGATGAGGCACATACCCTGTAAGTGCCCTGGCCATTCACTGCTATTGATCTTTTGGTAGTGGAAGTATCAATTTTGTGTCAAGCGATTAGGGCTATCAAGAATTTCAATCAATGCTAAATTTTGTACAGACACTTTTTTTTTATAAAAGGAAACCCCAGGTCCATTTATAGTGGTGCCAGAATATATTGGCATTTGTTTCTTCTTTTAAATTGTTTATTTACAAAATAATTACTGTTTCTGTGCAGGACTATTTTTATATGGGGTGCCACATCAGACACATCATGATAGTAAAACGAAATGGCTCTTCATGATAGTTTTTGGTTTTGTTTAACTGCAAAAACATTATGTCAACCCTAATGTTTTGCTGGTTGAGAAAAAAAATATCAACATTTCATTGACCCTCTCAGTCGCAAACCAATTGGAACACATTTAGGTGAGATAAGTTGAAAGAAAAATTTGAGATTTGCATTCATTAATGCATCACACAGTAGAAATATTTCTTTGCCATGAAAGTAACTTTTATTTTACTTTTAAGGTCTTTTCGTTCATAACTTAATCATATTCACAGAATGCTTTTAGATTATTGCATAATAAGTCATTTTAATATTAGCCAATGCCAATATTCTATAGGTGATCTTTACAACAGAACCAATAGTACTTCTATGACAGAGTGGCCTGAGTTCAACCCTAGGATTGTGACAAACAGAGTTATGTTTGTTGCAACGTCACTATCTGTCAGCTGTTGTTTTATTGATGGGAATATTAATAAACCATTGACCATAAAGCTTGCCTCTGGGCTTGTTCTTTGAAAGCTTAATGCTGGTCTTAGATAAATAAATGTCAGCAAATTAGCCTTCTGCTCAGATAGGTATGTTTTGATGCACAGATAAAAAGAGTAGACTCGGTGAATTTTCTTTTTTTCAAGTTGACTTATTTGGTGTTGTCTTTAGTTTTGAACATCTCTGTTATTTTCTTTCTAACCTTTCTTTAAATTTGAGGAAAGTACCTTGGTCTTAATTTTTAGACACAGAAACAAAGAACTGGTTCACATGGAGCAGATTTATTACTGCCAGAGCTATAGCCGCATGCTACAGGAACTTGTCATTACACAATACTTATAGTAACAGTGTGTTCAACCAGGGCAAACCTATCCTGGAACCAATCTTTACACACTGACCATGAGTGGGCATTCATGAGAATCTATACACTCTCATTAGTTTTTGTATGAAATTTATATTAAATCCTGTATTTTGCGAACTTATGACAGTCCAATATGGACAAAATAAAATTGAATTAAAACAAAAATCGCTAAAACTGAAAAGAAAATATTGTAACATAAGTAATGTTTCATTTAGGCTGAAAGTGCGGGAAGCTGAGTAATGCTAAACTTTAGCACCTTATGACGTGTACATTCTGGTACTTTAGCTGAATTTCTAGTGCACTGATGCTCTTCTGCACATTGATTTTCCAGCTTGGTAGACGTTAATGTGATAGAGAGATTTATGCTGAACTAATTGTTGTTTGCAGTATAAATGTCTGCCATGTCAGAACTTGTTCTTGCTATTGTATTTATATCATCAGGGAGAGAGACTTCAATAAGGGAATTGTTTTTGTAAAAGAAAATTGTGCATTTATAAATGCTCAACTTTCCATAAACTGATACATTTTCTTGGAATCGTATTGCATATGGGAGACTAGAATAAGGGAATTGTTACATCAAACTTTGTCTGGCTGAGATAAAACAACATCGCATATTTTGATTAATCGAGTTGTGCAGGTTCTATAAATGGTTATGACAATGTTGTTTTGATGAGCTTCACACTGCTAGATGTAATAAATAAACCTTCTCTTGCTGCTTGTATTAACCCATTACCTGCTGGCAACACCATAAGGGTGGGAATTAGGTTTAATGTTAATAGGGGTAAGTGGTGTTTACAGTGAGTTTAGGGTTATAAAGTAATGTTTATAGGGGTAAGTGGTATTTACAGTAAGTAAAGGGTTATAAAGTAATGTTAATAGGGGTAAGTGGTATTAATACAGTGAGTAAAGAGTTATAAAGTAATGTTTATAGGGGTAAGTGGTGTTTACAGTAAGTAAAGGGTTATAAAGTAATGTTTATAGGGGTAAGTGGTATTAATACAGTGAGTAAAGAGTTATAAAGTAATGTTTATAGGGGTAAGTGGTGTTTACAGTAAGTAAAGGGTTATAAAGTAATGTTAATAGGGGTAAGTGGTATTAATACAGTGAGTAAAGAGTTATAAAGTAATGTTTATAGGGGTAAGTGGTGTTTACAGTAAGTAAAGGGTTATAAAGTAATGTTTATAGGGGTGAGTGGTATTTACAGTAAGTAAAGGGTTATAAAGTAATGTTTATAGGGGTAAGTGGTGTTTACAATGAGTAAAGGGTTATAAAGTAATGTTTATAGGTGTAAGTGGTATTTACAGTAAGTAAAGGGTTATAAAGTAATTTTTATAGGGGTAAGTGGTATTTACAGTGAGTAAAGGGTTATAAAGTAATGTTTATAGGGGTAAGTGGTGTTTACAGTAAGTAAAGGGTTATAAAGTAATGTTTATAGGGGTAAGTGGTATTTACAGTGAGCAATGGGTTATAAAGTAATGTTTATAGGGGTAAGTGGTATTTACAGTAAGTAAAGGGTTATAAAGTAATGTTTATAGGGGTAAGTGGTGTTTACAGTAAGTAAAGGGTTATAAAGTAATGTTTATAGGGGTAAGTGGTGTTTACAGTGAGTAAAGGGTTATAAAGTAATGTTTATAGGGGTAAGTGGTGTTTACAGTGAGCAATGGGTTATAAAGTAATGTTAATAGGGGTAAGTGGTATTTACAGTAAGTAAAGGGTTATAAAGTAATGTTTATAGGGGTAAGTGATATTTACAGTGAGCAATGGGTTATAAAGTAATGTTAATAGGGGTAAGTGGTATTTACAGTAAGTAAAGGGTTATATAGTAATGTTTATAGGGGTAAGTGGTATTTACAGTGAGCAATGGGTTATAAAGTAATGTTAATAGGGGTAAGTGGTGTTTACAGTAAGTAAAGGGTTATAAAGTAATGTTTATAGGGGTGAGTGGTATTTACAGTAAGTAAAGGGTTATAAAGTAATGTTTATAGGGGTAAGTGGTGTTTACAATGAGTAAAGGGTTATAAAGTAATGTTTATAGGGGTAAGTGGTGTTTACAGTAAGTAAAGGGTTATAAAGTAATGTTGATAGGGGTAAGTGGTGTTTACAGTGAGCAATGGGTTATAAAGTAATGTTTATAGGGGTAAGTGGTATTTACAGTAAGTAAAGGGTTATAAAGTAATGTTTATAGGGGTAAGTGGTATTTACAGTAAGTAAAGGGTTATAAAGTAATGTTTATAGGGGTAAGTGGTGTTAACAGTAAGTAAAGGGTTATAAAGTAATGTTTATAGGGGTAAGTGGTATTTACAGTAAGTAAAGGGTTATAAAGTAATGTTTATAGGGGTAAGTGGTGTTTACAGTAAGTAAAGGGTTATAAAGTAATGTTTATAGGGGTAAGTGGTATTTACAGTAAGTAAAGGGTTATAAAGTAATGTTTATAGGGGTAAGTGGTGTTTACAGTAAGTAAAGGGTTATAAAGTAATGTTTATAGGGGTAAGTGGTATTTACAGTAGGTAAAGGGTTATAAAGTAATGTTTATAGGGGTGAGTGGTATTTACAGTAAGTAAAGGGTTATAAAGTAATGTTTATAGGGGTAAGTGGTATTTACAGTGAGCAATGGGTTATAAAGTAATGTTAATAGGGGTAAGTGGTGTTTACAGTAAGTAAAGGGTTATAAAGTAATGTTTTTAGGGGTGAGTGGTATTTACAGTAAGTAAAGGGTTATAAAGTAATGTTTATAGGGGTAAGTGGTGTTTACAATGAGTAAAGGGTTATAAAGTAATGTTTATAGGGGTAAGTGGTGTTTACAGTAAGTAAAGGGTTATAAAGTAATGTTTATAGGGGTAAGTGGTGTTTACAATGAGTAAAGGGTTATAAAGTAATGTTTATAGGGGTAAGTGGTGTTTACAGTAAGTAAAGGGTTATAAAGTAATGTTTATAGGGGTAAGTGGTGTTTACAGTGAGCAATGGGTTATAAAGTAATGTTTATAGGGGTGAGTGGTATTTACAGTAAGTAAAGGGTTATAAAGTAATGTTTATAGGGGTAAGTGGTGTTTACAATGAGTAAAGGGTTATAAAGTAATGTTTATAGGGGTGAGTGGTATTTACAGTAAGTAAAGGGTTATAAAGTAATGTTTATAGGGGTAAGTGGTGTTTACAGTAAGTAAAGGGTTATAAAGTAATGTTAATAGGGGTGAGTGGTATTTACAGTAAGTAAAGGGTTATAAAGTAATGTTTATAGGGGTAAGTGGTATTTACAGTAAGTAAAGGGTTATAAAGTAATGTTTATAGGGGTAAGTGGTGTTTACAGTGAGTAAAGGGTTATAACGTAATGTTTATAGGGGTGAGTGGTATTTACAGTAAGTAAAGGGTTATAAAGTAATGTTTATAGGGGTAAGTGGTATTTACAGTAAGTAAAGGGTTATAAAGTAATGTTTATAGGGGTAAGTGGTGTTTACAGTAAGTAAAGGGTTATAAAGTAATGTTTATAGGGGTAAGTGGTGTTTACAGTGAGTAAAGGGTTATAAAGTAATGTTAATAGGGGTAAGTGGTGTTTACAGTAAGTAAAGGGTTATAAAGTAATGTTTATAGGGGTAAGTGGTATTTACAGTGAGCAATGGGTTATAAAGTAATGTTAATAGGGGTAAGTGGTGTTTACAGTAAGTAAAGGGTAATAAAGTAATGTTATTAGGAGTAAGTGGTGTTTACAGTAAGTAAAGGGTAATAAAGTAATGTTTATAGGGGTAAGTGGTGTTTACAGTAAGTAAAGGGTTATAAAGTAATGTTAATAGGGGTAAGTGGTGTTTACAGTGAGTAAAGGGTAATAAAGTAATGTTAATAGGGGTAAGTGGTGTTTACAGTAAGTAAAGGGTAATAAAGTAATGTTTATAGGGGTAAGTGGTGTTTACAGTAAGTAAAGGGTTATAAAGTAATGTTTATAGGGGTAAGTGGTATTTACAGTGAGCAATGGGTTATAAAGTAATGTTTATAGGGGTAAGTGGTGTTTACAGTAAGTAAAGGGTTATAAAGTAATGTTAATAGGGGTAAGTGGTATTTACAGTTAGTAAAGGGTTATAAAGTAATGTTTATAGGGGTAAGTGGTATTTACAGTAAGTAATGGGTTATAAAGTAATGTTAATAGGGGTAAGTGGTGTTTACAGCGAGTAATGGGTTATAAAGTAATGTTTATAGGGGTAAGTGGTATTAATACAGTGAGTAAAGGGTTATTAAGTAATGTTTATAGGGGTAAGTGGTGTTTACAGTGAGTAAAGTGTTATAAAGTAATGTTTATAGGGGTAAGTGGTATTTACAGTAAGTAATGGGTTATAAAGTAATGTTAATAGGGGTAAGTGGTGTTTACAGCGAGTAATGGGTTATAAAGTAATGTTTATAGGGGTAAGTGGTATTAATACAGTGAGTAAAGGGTTATAAAGTAATGTTTATAGGGGTAAGTGGTGTTTACAGCGAGTAATGGGTTATAAAGTAATGTTTATAGGGGTAAGTGGTATTAATACAGTGAGTAAAGGGTTATAAAGTAATGTTTATAGGGGTAAGTGGTGTTTACAGTGAGTAAAGGGTTATAAAGTAATGTTTATAGGGGTAAGTGGTGTTTACAGTGAGTAAAGGGTTATAAAGTAATGTTTATAGGGGTAAGTGGTATTTACAGTAAGTAAAGGGTTATAAAGTAATGTTAATAGGGCTAAGTGGTGTTTACAGTGAGTAAAGGGTTATAAAGTAATGTTTATTGGGGTAAGTGGTGTTTACAGTAAGTAAAGGGTTATAAAGTAATGTTTATAGGGGTAAGTGGTGTTTACAGTAAGTAAAGGGTTATAAAGTAATGTTTATAGGGGTAAGTGGTATTTACAGCGAGTAATGGGTTATAAAGCAATACGAAAACAACGTGTTTATTTCTCTTAAAAACATTAAAATGTTACAAAACATATTGTTGTATTGCTTCAAGTGAACACCATCTTCAGATTGCTGGAAGATTGTTGTTAAAACAGTAGTTTTCCCAATTAACACATGAACTGAGATTTGCATGATTGTGATTTTTTTTTTTTTTAGGATTTGTCTAACATGTATGTTTATAATGTCCCAATATATTATTAGTGGTATATTTCTTTGACAGTATCTATTTGCTGTCATAGTAAAATGTCATAATGTTTATATTCATTATTGATATTTGATTGATATACTTGTTCCTTTTCCTTTGTGCTAAATTACACATTGTTGATGACTAACATGTGTTTATATTAGTTGTTTTTCTTATTTCTATGTGTTTAGTTCAATATTATTTATGGCTTCTGTATAAATAGACATTTTAATTATATTTTCAGGTGCCACCAAAGAGATGGGTACGGCTCTAACACGACTCTGTATGCGCCATAAAGCTATAGAAAGCAAGCTCAAGAAATTTACAGGGTAAGAAATAACTAACAACAAATTGACATATAGTTCTGAAAGAAATAACTAATTAATAACAAATTGAAATAAAGTTCTGAAAGAAATAACTAATTAATAACAAATTGAAATAAAGTTCTGAAAGAAATAACTAATTAATAACAAATTGAAATATAATTCTGAAATAAATAACTAATTAATAACAAATTAAAATATAGTTCTGAAAGAAATAACTAATTAATAACAAATTAAAATATAGTTCTGAAAGAAATAACTAATTAATAACAAATTAAAATATAGTTCTGAAAGAAATAACTAATTAATAACAAATTGAAATATAATTCTGAAATAAATAACTAATTAATAACAAATTAAAATATAGTTCTGAAAGAAATAACTAATTAATAACAAATTAAAATATAGTTCTGAAAGAAATAACTAATTAATAACAAATTAAAATATAGTTCTGAAAGAAATAACTAATTAATAACAAGTTAAAATATAGTTCTGAAAGAAATAACTAATTAATAACAAATTAAAATATAGTTCTGAAAGAAATAACTAATTCATAACAGATTGAAATATAGTTATGAAATAAATAACTAATTAACAATAAATTGACAAGTAATGACTACAACCTTCTCTAAGACAATAACAATAACAACAAAATCATGGAGTAAAGTACCGGACCTGGTAGCGCAGTCGGTAGAGCATTTGCTCCAAGTATGGGAGACCCCATGTTCGAACCCGGGCTGTGACATATAGTTGTAATAAATGGTAGCTGTATAGCTCCCTTGCTTACACGCAAGCAAATACAAGGATAGTTCCACCACCAGCTGGCCTAGTGTCATGGTAAATGTAACTGTACGTAGTATCGTGCCATGTGTTCAAGGCATGCTCTACACGGTGAAGGCAGCACTGTATCTGCTTTCAGTGGACCCGTCTCCAGATAGTTGAAATACTGTTGGTGGGACCATAAACCTTATAAACAAACATAAAAAAAAGTGGCAGCAGAAGAAATTTGTCCTATAAGTAACTACTAAGGAAGACTGAATATTATAACGTCTCGATTTTAGGTTGTAATAAACAATCTGTAAGGAAGTGTCCTTCTGAAATAAACATGGTAATGGATCACTTTGTAAGTGCTAAATATGCTAATTTCCTAACAAATTTTCCTCTTATATAACAAGAAAGGGAATGGCTATGGCCTAGTGTGTGTACCTAAATATGTAACTCCTTTAACTTGTCAGTCCCTCATGGCTTTAAGTTTTAGTCAAATTTATGGTGAAAACTTTTCATTTCTGGAGTTTTTCAGTTGACCCGACAAGCTTTAGGGTTTCTTTTTTCCTGACATTTCACTGTAATGTATTAAAAAACGCACAATCTTTTAACTTTAAAATATGCATAAATAAACAGTAAGAAGTTTTAATACTAGTATATATTGTATTCTTAATTTCATTGCAAGTAAGTTACATAGACTGAGAGCAAGATATAAAAAACAACACAGAATTCCTCTGATAATTCTGACATTTGAAAGTCATACTATCACCTTGTCCTTTGTGAAATTATTTTTCAAAGTTAGCCAATGTCTGAAAAATACTAGACTGCAAAATATTCCTCTGCCCAAAGTCAAATTTATATATGTGTATTATAAAATAACATAAAGTCACTTTCAAAGTTTTACTTGCAAATGTCATTAGAGCGTATATTCTTTTCATGATCAAATTGTCTTTTTTTTATTTTGGGACCATGGGTCAGAATGGTAACAAATCAGCAACTCCGAGACTCTACCCATTTGGGTGCCCTGAAGTATGTCAGGTATTTGGATAAAGGCAGCAAAAAATGGTGATTACTTGTAAAAATTAAAAGAAAAATGTGACAGTCAAGGGTTGTAGAATTAAATGTTTGTTTACAGAACTCAAAGAGACACTATGTGCAAAAAATATGCATGCAAAATACAAAATCATTAAGTTGAGGGCTGTAGAATAACTGACTGTTTTGTATACTAAGAGAGACAACAGGTAAAAAAAATCCACACCTGTGAAGCTTAAAATATTTAAAGTCTACTGCACGTTGATTTAAATGTCTAATCAGTCAAGTTAGTCTATTTTACCTACCAAGGTAAACCAATCCCCCAATAAACCCGATATACATCTATAAACATTGCAACTGCACAATGCACAAAGAACAATTAGCAATTGTTTCAATCGTTTTGGCTGTTGCTGCATGTTTGCAAGTGACTCGGTATGAGGTTGATTTATTTTAAATTTTGGACACACAAGTTTTTTATTCTTAATCAGCAATAGTGAGTAGTCGCATGTAAAATGTTCCTGTCATGCTGTGACAGTGATGGCAGCATGAAGCTGTCTACTTTTTGTGGTCTAAATCTCCCTATGTCAGAAAGATCATCAGCAAAATTTTAATTTGTTGAAGTGATTTTCGGCATGCTTAGGCAATTCCTTATCTACCCTGAATGTGGTCCGCCTCCCAAGGACCCTATGATCTTTCGAGATCTTTCAGTTGGCAAACAAAATATAAACAAAAATACCTGAAAATACAAACAATAGCACCCACAGTTGAAATGCCAAAAACCAACATATAACTACTGAAGGTGATTGTGATCTTTCAAACAGGAACAAAACAAAGTGACAAATTTATACATGCTGGTCTATTGTTTTTTAATATTGTGGTAAATAGTAGCTAAACACATAAACTCAGAGCCTGCTGAGAAAGAGTTGATTAAGCCTGTGAAAATGTGTAGATCTATACAGTCAGCTTCCAATTTGAGCTGTCTGATCAGGATCTGCACTATTTGCTGCTTAGTGTCTAGCAATATATCTATAGGCACCTTACATGTAAATAGAAGACGATTACTAAGAATAAATAAGAGTATTACTATCATAATATAGAATAAGAAGGGTTTAACAGATTGTGTGTTGCTGGTGTTTTTTTTGTAAAATTATCTTTTATAAAAATCTCAGTAATTCTTTAAATACTTGGCCTGCTATGGTTGTAATATTGATGCTTAGGCAAATAGTGTAGATTCCACTTAGCCAGCTTCCCTGCTCTATTTGCTGCTGAGTCTTCAGCAGTATGGCTTCCAGGACCCTTTCATTAAAGTTTTTAACCAGTAAATATGAATATAGTATGAGGGATTAACGCATGTAGCAGACTGAGAATGAAGACATAGACAACATGATTCAGCCCAGTAGGCCTAGTTATGTTGGTAAATGCATCAGCTGTAAACTATGTTGATTAACCCAGCAATCAACATGTTGACTTCTCAACCTTATCATGCTAAGCACAAAATAATCATGCCCAGGTAAATAGTGCAGATCCAGGTCTTGATGCTCAGGTTCATCTCTACCTTGTTGCTGCTATAGTGTGTAAACAGTGTGTCTAGTTTTGTTGGTTCACAAAAAGAGATGGATTGTTGACAATTGTATAGTCATTTAGGGCTCACTAAGGTTGACAGTTCTATAAACTATGTAACAAGACTGTATCATGTGACAAACAGGCAAGTTGGCTGGCAAAATGGTAAATTTAAAGGAATTTTTATTTAACATAATGTAGAAGGGAATAAAAAAGTGTCTCTTAGCTGTCGAGTTGCATGGCTTAGAAGACAGTTTTGAAAAATATGTTTTCTTTATGCTAAAGATTTGCATGGCTGTAGAGACAGTTTTGAGACTAAAAGTTATTTCTTAGATATTAAGTTGTATGGCTAGTTAACAGTTTCAAAAAAAATCTCATAGCTATAAAGTAAGATTGCTAAGTTAACGGTTTTAAGTAAAATTTGCTTCTTAGTTATAAGCATTGCATGGCTAGAAGGCAATTTTAATGGAAGAAGTTGCTTGTGAGACCTAAAACCAACAAGCTTAGTAAAGGCAGCACTATTATATAAACACCAGTATTCAGCAAGCACTCATAACCCACTGTTTTAATGTGGAAAGGTCTTCCATCTGACTTGTGGTGGGCCAATTGTGGAAAGATCTTCCATCTGACTTGTGGCGGGCCAATTGTGGAAAGGTCTTCCATCTGACTTGTGGCGGGCCAATTGTGGAAAGGTCTTCCATCTGACTTGTCGCGGGCCAATTGTGGAAAGGTCTTCCATCTGACTTGTGGCGGGCCAATTGTGGAAAGGTCTTCCATCTGACTTGTGGCGGGCCAATTGTGGAAAGGTCTTCCATCTGACTTGTGGCGGGCCAATTGTGGAAAGATCTTCCATCTGACTTGTGGCGGGCCAATTGTGGAAAGGTCTTCCATCTGACTTGTGGCGGGCCAATTGTGGAAAGGTCTTCCATCTGACTTGTGGTGGGCCGATTGTGGAAAGATCTTCCATCTGACTTGTGGCGGGCCAATTGTGGAAAGATCTTCCATCTGACTTGTGGCGGGCCAATTGTGGAAAGATCTTCCATCTGACTTGTGGTGGGCCGATTGTGGAAAGATCTTCCATCTGACTTGTGGTGGGCCGGTGGTTCTACCCAGATTTGTCTAGGTTCTTCCTCTACCAGAAAGCTGAATGTCGGTACAATGATTATAATAAGTCGCTGTGATATATTTCGAAAACAACAACAACAACCCAAAGTCTGTTAAACATAGAGAAACTGAGTAAGGCAATACTAGAGAAGTATCAACAAATGTCAGGTTAAAATTGTGTAATCTTAGCCAGTAGTCTGTGTTAAATGGGGTTGTTTAGATCTTAACCTACCAGGCCCAGTTTTGTCAAGCGTTAACAGAAGGTGTAGACCCAGCTCAACCAGCTCCTGCTCGGAGATATCATATCAGGATCTACACTATTTTCTGCAGTTTCTCTCCATATGTCTGCTTATAAAAGGAACCTGTTAATAAAACAGAAATAATACTCATTATGGGTTATGAACAAATGTAGCAGGCAGGGATTAAATTGGGATCATTTAAGGTCCAATTATCCCTGTGTTGAGCAACGTTTTTTCAGCTACTTCAGTGGACTGGTAGTGATTTAATTATTTCTGCCTGTCGGCATCATATTGCATGTTGAATAAGTAGTAGTCTGAATACCAGCTTACTGAAAGCGTCTTATTCAATTTTGTTTCATTGTCCTTAGTTTTGCATCCACATAAATTTCAACAGCTAAGATTGAATTTTTGTTTTGTTTTTTTGTATTGTTGTTGAAATGCATCACAGCGACAACTTATGATCATTATAATGATTTCGCGCTTTTTTAGTTTAGGAAGACACCAGACAAATATCAAGGTGGAACCACCAGTACTCTGTAGGTCAGCAGGAAGACCTTTTCAGAATAAAGTCCTTCACTCGAACCAATGCTGTGGGAAGCTAAGAAATCAGAGAAGTTGAGTTAAATGGGCAGCTCTATCACTAAGCCAAGTGTGCCCCAGCATTTTTGTCATCACTTACATGAGTACTCTGTACCACAGTATGGACTTGTGGTTCAGAGTTGGATCCCTGGGTTAGAGGTCTCTTGATTCAAACCCCAAACCAACCACAATGTACGAGTTCTTAGGCAAAACTCTTTACCACACAAATTGTGTCATATAGAAACTACCATTGTTCTTATTCTACCCATGCTAGTTGAAATATGATCAGGAAATATGAATATTGAGTTAAAATATCATAGTTAATATGAGTTGAAGTATCATAGGTAATATGAGTTGAAATAACTTGTTTCCCAATTAACTTACTATAAAACTTGACACTTGATTGCCTTGATGGTGTTGTCACTCATTCACCATAATTATTCTCATATAACAAGCCTCCTCCTGCCACTGATTAAAACACCAGCACAAAACCACCCTGACATTTTATCCTTTTCAGCTTAATTAAATCAATTAAGACCAAAAATGTACATGTAAATTAGCCAGCTCCTGCTAGGTTGATATTCAATTAGCTGTTAGAACATAGCTTAGGACTAGTATGAGGTATTAAATGTCCCAAGATAAGTGTTATTCAGTAACCACATCAACCAACAGCTGCATACTTATATGTAAAATACTGACCCTTAGCGCTTATATATATAATACTGACCCTTAGCAATATACATTTATTAAGCTGAATTCTAAGTTACTTGCTGACACCTTCATGCAACCTTATTTTGACCTATCACTAGAGACTCAGCAGCAAAGTGTGTATATCCTGATCAGACATCTCCCAATGCTGATCTTTACTATTCGCCTAAGTCTTGACAATTCATGCTTGGCAGACTAAGAGCTAAAACATGCCACACCAAGAAAAAATGCATTTGTGTCAAGTAGAGCTACCCATCACCCTTGGACTTTGACACATGCATTTGGTTTTTGGTCTCAAAGTCTTCTGACTCCAGAGGGTGACACTGCATGGATATAGGTAAGCATCCTTAATAAATGTCCTGTGTCATTTGTTGCTTGTCTTGGCTCCAAATCCATAGCTAAAAAACGGGAGTTTATGGGTCAGTTTCAAATGTGGAGTGCAGTGAAGACCAGCACGGTTGGTTTACTCCTAGTATGTTTTGTACACCACTTCTCTTATCCAATCTCCTAGCATGCTGCAGATGTGATAATTAATTGTAAATTAATGTCGAAGTATCGCATGCAATACAGCAAGGTATGTGTGTTGAGATGAAGCAGCAAATAGTGTGAAGCAGGTGCAGTTTGATCTGGATCTACACTAATCTTTTGAATGTTCTAAGCAAGCTTAGAGTTACAATACTAAAACTTAATAATTCATACTAATAATAATGAAATTTTGTTTTTGTCAATATTTATGGGATTAAATAGAAAGATTCCATGATATCTTTGTTTTTGTAATGCATCTCTAATGATAATTCTAACATTAACTAAAGCTTAAGGTAAAAGTCCAACAATTTTAAGTTTTTTAGGAAAAAGACAGCATTTTCTTCACCAAACTTTTAATATAGATTATGTCAGCTTTTGTATATTGTAAATAAGCATAAACCAAAAACAAAACAAAACAAAAAAAGTGCAAGTGACCAACTGATTAGAGTCAGCAACTTGAAACTACCCAGCCCCCCACTGGGTGTGTTCCAGTCGCAGTAAAGTCAAGAACATTCATGTGGTACAGTCTTCCAGTTCACCTGTAATTTGCCAGAGGTTCTATCCTGACATTTGTCTGGGGTTTTCCACTGGATGCCACTAATATTTGTTGGTAGTATTTATCCAAACAGCAGACCAATCAACCCCTAGATCCCCAGCCTAGATGGTGAACCGTGCTTGTTTTAATGTGATGGACATCTGTCTGTATGTCACCTTATGTCGGAAACCATTAGTATGCTGACGCTGACGTGACCAGGCAGTGTGACAGCTCATTTAGGACTTCTTACGCTAGATGGGGTTATGTCAACTCATGGTCGCCACAGTTATTCTAATGCGTCCTCAGGTCCCGGTATTAAGTCAGGTCAGATTAAATACCAGGCCAATGGCTGGTGTCTTCAGTTGTTTGTTGGGGTTATGAAGTCATCAATAGATTATATTAAATAAAGAAGATGCAGAGCTATCCTAACTGTTAAAGCATATTTTGAACCTTCAACATGTGTTAAGTTATTAGTTTCATTCAATCGAAGATAGGCTTTGCTTAAATATGGCTGAAAAAATAATATTATCAGCCCTCATTGTGATAGCACGACGGAACAATGTTGGGCAGTCATTAGTTTGATGTGAACATTCTACAAATGTCCCATTCAATCAAAGATAAGTTTCACTGTTAGATGCAATGCTGCCTTTACTGAGATTGATTATGGGCAACATTTAACATGTGACATGATCTGATACCAATTCTGGCCAGTTGTTTGTGTGTTGTAAACATTCTACCCACCATCCTGTCAAAAATGTCAATACTGCTGTGAGCTCGTATCATAATATTTCTCCCCTAGAAATACATAAAGCTGACATGAGGCCAACTTACAGTCAAAATTATGTAAATTGTTAAAGTAATGCAGTGTATGTTTAAGGTAGAGTGAAGATAACCCTTTTTTGCTATTTTGCTTCTTGATTCTGGGGTTAGTAGCAGGGGTCAGATACAAATTCACATTCAACAACTAAGTTGTATGGCAACTTTCAAAACATTGGATGAGGATAGTCAGGTGTTTACTGCTATGTGAGGTTTTTGACACTTCCATGTGGGGAGTTCTTTTAGCTGATATGTTGTGCCTGTGGTTTTACTCTGTCATTTGTCTGGAATTTTCCTCCACCAATTATTTATGGTGCAAGATGTATTTCAAAACCAACAAAAAACAAAATGAAAACATCAGAAAGTTAGGTTTTGATGTCATTTCGGCCCTTGAACAGAGGAACTGAGTGTTTGAACCAGTCTTCATGTATCAGACAATTCATGCCATGTTTAAGAAAAGCACTAACCGAAACAACACCACCAGTACAACATAATGAACCATAATTGCCTAACTATGGTACATTGTATAACTGTCGATTCGGCATTACGGTCTCTGTCTTGTCACTCAAGATCCAATGTGTCTGCTTAATTACTACAAATGCTGACCTTATACGCCATTCTTAACCTGCTAAGCATGAAATTGATCAAACCCAGCAATATAGTACAGATCCAGATAATTCCATTCTTGTTTGGAGCTGTCTGATCAGGATCTACACTATATGTTGCTGCGGAGTCTTAGTTCAAAATAAGCTCATGAGCTTTGAATGCAGTTGTTATGAAAAGATGCTGATGACTGTTATTTCATGTAGCTGTTTCAGGGTTATGTGTCGTTGTTGTCCAGACATTCGAATAAATGACCTATGATGGATTTAGAAGTAACCCTCCATCGAACATGTTTCTGCATACCAGACATATGTTTATGTATATATTCATCATTTGCTAGCCTGTTCCTATCTTATAGTGTGTCATTTGGTTTGATTTTTGGCTGGTATTTTCAAAGAAAATACTGACTGAAGTTATGGATCCGGAAGAGCCCCTCAGACAGATGTTAAATTATTTTTAAGCTTATCACCCAATATTACTATACTGAATATCACTAAATTTCATACATGTAGTACCCATGTCTAAGATGCTCAGTGCATTCTTTTGCTATGCTCAGTATATTTGCTTGCAAATTTGATCACATCCATCTGCAAATTTGCCTCCTGAGGCACCAGTCGCCAAGCAGTTACAGTTGCTTGTAACTCCTCAGCCTCTCATGGCATCAGTTTCAATACTGGTCGAAGTGAGAATTTTCATACAGTGTTCCAGTGGTTCTACCCAGATATAAGTCTGGGGTCTTTTTCCACCACGACTTAGCTGGATGTTGCCAATATGACAAAAATTGTATCAGTGTGGTGTAACACCCCCCGCCCCTTCCCCAATTGTCTCTAAGATTAAATTGATCATATATTCTGTATGTTTCAGGACCATCCTTGAAGGACTGGTGAACCCACTACAAGACAGCATGGAGGACTGGAAGAAGTCTGTCGTCCAACTAGACAAGGACCATGCTAAAGGTATTAATTGTTTATTTATAATTAAACCTATTCCATGCAAACAAAATAATTGTCATAGCAATGGGAATCAGATAGTCATATAGAAATATCTCTATTAAAACATAGAGCTGGTTGATCTGGATCTACACCATCTGTCTAAGCTTGGCAAAAATGTATTCAGCAGGCTAAGAGCTAAAAAAAAACACCAATTTCAGTCCGTTACATAAGCAACAGAAGTAGGGATGTTTCTGGCTTTTATTTTTCTGTGACACTGTTCCTAATATAGCATTCTGCTTATATTAAGAAACATCAGTCTTCTCATTTGTGTTACTGGGATGGGCTTCATACTTAATTATGATAATAATGACATATTGCACAAGGAAATGGTAATTTGTCAGCTCATTTATTATCCTACAGATCTATAATGATGACCATAATTATGCAAGGGTATTATTGAGTCATGAATTCTGTTTAGAATTTCGTAATGAATCTATTCTGTTCCTAGCACCAAATTTATAAATAAGTACTATGCGTTAATATGTAAGTCATGTTGTGATTTCTTCTTAAGTCACAGAGAATTTATGCATAATTTTTCAGTGAATTTACCTGTAAATAACAGTGACTTTATTTCCATGAATTTATTGTTCAAATGTTGATTTTTATTGGTAATTTACAGGGTTATTTACACTGAATTCACCTGTAATTACCACCTTTAAACTTTATAAAATAAAACATTTTCAAATTTTAACTCTTGGCACCAAGAAAAAGATTCTGTTTAATATTAGACAATCATACTCGACACAATTATAGTTATATCGGTAACTTCCCTCACTAAATGATGGAGTAAGACCTCCAGATAAATGAATCTCTGGGTATACAAAAGCCCAGACACACAAAAAAGTACCAGGATATAAAAATTACAGTCTGAGGTGAAGAAATATGCTTTTGTTTGTTATGTTGTATTTTTAAAAACAGAACTGAAATCTAAGCAGACCCCCATATGTGTCTGGGTGTGAAATGTGATAAAAGGGTGTGCTATAAAGTGGGAGAGACCTCTTACATAGATTAATTTTGAGGCATGGTCTATGTGTATGTAAAACAGCTCTGCCAAACAATCACCATGGGAGTAAGAAACATGGCTGTATCTGTATTATATTACTTGGGTGGATAGGTTTTTATGGCCGTTACCTGCTTTCATTAGTATTTGATGCAGGATCATTGTATTCAAGAGTTGTTGTAAATTGTTATTGCTGATGCTGTTTTTGTTGATTTTTTATTTACTATCTGATTATATTTCATGCGGTGCAGCAGTGGTTCTACCCAGACATTTGTCTTAGATGTTCTGCCACCATAATAGCTACGAGTGTTTAATGATCGTAATTGTTCGCTTCAGTATAACTAAAAAAACAAAACTACCGGGTTATTATATTATTACAGCACAGATGTTTAACATAATCTTTGATGGTTTGTGAGGTACAATCCTGTGATATTTACATGGAACTCCTGCTGTACAGCATGCTTGGCCATGGCTTAAAACTGTTTGTCATATATGCCTGTACATTTTGTGTAATATGTATCATTTATGGATATGCTTCAGATTACAAGTTAATCTAGTATAAGCAAAATAAGACAAAAGAGTCATTTAAGATAAGGTAGAATAAAATATGTCTTTACAAAACGACTGTCATAATTATGCTTTTTCTTTCTAATCATTAATTTAGAGTACAAAAGAGCAAGACAAGAAATAAAGAAGTGTGCTGCAGACACAGTTAGATTACAGAAGAAAGTTAAAAAAGGTAAGTTTTATATTTGCTATTTGTCACCTGTCTAATGTGTGATTTGCTATTTTTAGATTTTATTCAATAAACCTCATTGTTCTTTTAGATATCTGGATTGCTTAGACATATTTCCCAAGCACTTGAAACAAAACATCAACAAAAATATGAAAAAAAAAGGGTTTAATGTCCTTTTTTTCTCTGTATGATACAGATTCTTTCTGAGCCTAGTAGGAATATTTACATTTATCTTTCAAGATTTATTCCCCTTTGCATATTGTGTCTGTGCTGCTGTATTACCTCTCTTATTTTCCCTGCAACATTTTTCTTATTTAGCATTCTTCCTTTTAAATTTCCATGAAAGTTTTAGGTTAAGGAAGTTTTATTGTACACGTTTAGTTATTTGTATTACTGTCATACCTTATTTAATCATTCAAACGTTGATAATTTATATGCCTCAGTTTTCCAATGTTTATGTTAAAACTTCTATTTTGCATCAACAATTATATTCTAGGAAGTGAGTTTGCTTGACAAAAATCTGTGCCTTTGGCTAAAAGATACACATTTAATTTAACATAAAATGATGTATTAAATAGCTTTATTGTTCATTTACTAATAAGATTCAAACTTTCAGACTGATTTTATGATACAGTGTAACAAATTAAGGTGCAAAGAAAAGTATCCTATATTTTGTACATATCAACCTAGTCAGACATACAAATATTTTTCTGACAAACTTATAAAGAAATGACTTCACTGCACACGTGTATAATGCTGAGTCCTAAATGTTAAAAAGAAACAAAAAGCTTTTTCTGTCTTGGCTATATAAATGCTGTAAAATGTCCAGGGTCTTAAATAATATATAATTGTCTTTTATATAATGATGAAAGAAAAATCTCATTTTATAAATTAACACAAAATATGTCTTCCAAAAATTTTAGATACAGAAAAATATAATTCTTTACATGTTGAAATAGACATATTTGAATTGTGTGAAAAAAGTTACACTAAGTAAGGTCGAAATCACACTTTTACGATGCAGGGACCTCGAAATATTGGGCCACCATTTCATTGGGTATGTTACAGTTCAGTTCAAATTGTGGGGTTTAGTAATGCATGCATATTTTGGACGAAGCAAAAAAAAAGATGGATTGACTATAGTTTTGATCAGTTTATTGTGTTAAATTTAGAACAATAAGATTTTAAATAATTAACAAATACAAAATTCTACATATATTACATTTCATTGTCATTAAATAATGATAGTGGGGTACCTGTGATGAAGTTCTAGAGTCTTTGACTTGTAATGCCTCTGACTGCTTAGCCTCTCACTGTGTGGGTTCAAGTCATGTTATGGCAAAAGGACTCTGTTTGGGAATGTCTTCCACTTGACCTACGGTGTGCTAGTGGTTCTACCCAGACCAAAATGCTGGAAGTTTTTATATTGACTGATTGGTCACCTGGACTTTGTTTCAAAAACAAAAACAAGAAGTTAAATAAGATTCATGATTGTAGAGAAATTATTAATAATAAAAAAAATCTTCCTTAATTATTTCATTATGCTTTTGAGTGTTAAAAGGCAGTAAATGATATTCCTGTTTAAGTTTCCTGATATCTATATATCTATAAGAAGCACTTTAACTGACTTGTCTTCAATTTCAAATGACTCATTTTTCTTGTCTGTATTATGAACATCGACTGAAGATTTAACTCTAGCACAATGCACAATGTTACCAATTAATTACTGACTTTAATTATTTATCTGCTAGCTTAATAGAGAAAAATGTTTAAAAAATGTTTGCTCATCCTTATTCCAATAATTAGTGCTAATATATTTATACTAATAAGTGTTTCTTGTTATTCTTAGTTAAATTGGGTTGAAGGGTTTAACACTAACAGTAAACAGTTGTAGTAACTAGATGGTGAAAGATGATAGGTCTATATACAAAAAATTCTTTGAAAGTGTTTTTTTTTTTCCAGCTAACCTACGGTGAACCAGTTCTATCCAGGTATAAGCCTGGGGTCTGCTTCCACCAAGTATTAGCTGGAAATCGCAAATATAACCATAATTGTGTTGGTGCCTTGTAACAAAAAACAAACAAAATGAAACAAGTGTTTCTTTACTGTAAATTTTCTTTTGGACAATCATTTCATACAAATCTCAATTTTCATTTAAAAACACTGCTTTGGGGCAGCAAACTTATTTTCTCTCATTTGAATCAAACATTTAACTTAGCAATATGTGCTGATTTAATTGTAAATAGCTTGTCAATGGCCATTTAGGATACAAATATATCATTGTCACTTTTATTCACCTAGGTTTTAGGTTTATTGTTTTTTTTAACCATTTTATATTTGCTTTGGTAATGTTCATACATGGCCTTAGGTTGTAAAACTTTTCAGTAGTAGTCTAGAGCCATTCAGAAATATCTGATTGGTCAGATGTTTTTAGTATTTGAAATATAACCAATCAAAAATGCCTGAGAACTGTTTTAACCTCAAACTCGAAGTTTTTTAACATCATCTATATGTCACCATATCTAGAGGCTGTTATTATATTCAGCAGTGCATTTCAGCTTATTTTAAATTGCTTTTTACTTTATTTAATTTCTTTATATTAACTTTGCATTTATTTTTCAAGCAATGCTGCAAATTTTTCTCATGCTTTCAGTTATATGCAAATCAAAAGTTATATACATTATTCAACATAAAGGTGGTATCTTCTATTTATTTTTCTATAGAAACAACAACCATGCAATCAATTTAAACTTTTTCTAAATTACATTTCCAATTTAAGTTTCATTCTGTACAAAAAAACAACAACAAATTTTTAAAACTAAATATACTATTTTTAACTTATATCATATTACTTGCAAAAAAAGGAGATATGTCTTGCAATGAGCCAAATTACCATGGATAAAAGCAATTAAAATTATGATTTTCCGTCATAACTTATGACCCATTCTTTAATATTCGAAATGTATTGACAGACAAAATAACAAAGTATGCCTTGCCTTTAAGTAATTAAAATGTATATACTGTTTTTCTACATGCTAAGTTTGTCCTTGTTGTGAAACTTTTAAAATGAAGCAAAATTGTTTCCATGTCTGCATCTGTGAATATCATAGTTTTTCAAAGAGCTGCAGATACCACCTTTGATTCCATTTCAGAAATGTACTCTGTTTGCTACTAGAAAAAATAACTGAAAATCTTTCCAGTAGTTATTCTTTTCAGCATCGAGGCCTGAGATTATTGCTTTATATGCCTTGAATCAGAGCTCTAGATGAGGGATGTTTTTCTATCAAATTTGGCAAAAAAACAATTTTGAAACAAACAAAAAACAACAAAAAACTTTTTTTCTTTAAAGTACATAAAAAAGAGTTCTTTTGTACTGTTCATAAAATACACTATAATATAATATTCAGGTTTACATATTACAAATATGTTAAAATGTGAAAAATGTTACAAAATAACGATTACAAAGTCTAAATTTCACAAAAAATGAAGCATTAGTAATGCTCATCTCGAGTTTATGTTTATCTTCAGATAAAGTCGCAAGTAAGATAAAATAAGCATTGTTTTGTAGTATTCTCTTGAACAGTTTCATATTCAATCACCTTAATGTCAGAATCAGAATAAAAAACTGATACGTTTTAGCCCTATGTTAAGGGTACTAATTAAAATTTCCTTAATGTGACAAGTATAATGAGTGTATAAAATATAGGGTTATTTTTGAACATTCTGGGATATATTCCTACAAAAATATGTCATAAAAACCTCAATCTGCAGTGCTGCTTTCTACATTTTTTTGTTTCCATGCAAACTGACACGATTATTCGTGTTTGCTTTTTTTCTACAGCATCTCAAAACGGGACAAGTGTTTCGAGTCCTACCTCACTCTGGTTTGATGAAGGCATGTTTTCTACATATTCTATGTCGCAACCATTAACTTTCACCATCTTATACATGTCCAGTTGGTAAATCTCACTTCAAAAGCATTTCTATTAAAAAAAGGTTAAAAACTTGAAGCCTATTATGAACATTCAGTGTATCGTATGTGTAAACATGCAGTTAATAGCTAGCAAAAAACGACATTCAAAAATAACCTTGGTATACAAAATTCCAGGATATACGTGGCATGGTTTATTACAAAAATTATGTGACTTATTTTCTCATATTTTTACTAAAGGTATTAGTAAGAAAAGGTGGCTGTCAAACTCTATCATTCAAATCTCAACACTGAACACAAAATATGGCATAAATGAGAAAAATGTATTTCACTATTTGATGTTCAAATGTGTAACCTTTAGCTTGCTAAACACATATTTATAAGGCTCAGGCAAATATTGCAGCTCCAGATCAGCCAGTCCCCTGCTGGGAGCTCTCAGCACAGGATCTGCACTATTTGCTGGTGACCAGATCGGCCAGTCCCCTGCTAGGAGCTCTCTGCACAGGATCTGCACTATTTGCTGGTGACCAGATCGGCCAGTCCCCTGCTAGGAGCTCTCTGCACAGGATCTGCACTATTTGCTGGTGACCAGATCGGCCAGTCCCCTGCTAGGAGCTCTCTGCACAGGATCTGCACTATTTGCTGCTGACCAAATCAGCCAGTACCCTGCCTTGAGCTCTCTGCACAGGATCTGCACGATTTGCTGGTGACCAGATCGGCCAGTACCCTGCCTTGAGCTCTCTGCTCAGGATCTCCACTATTTGCTGGTGACCAGATCAGCCAGTTCCCTGCTGGGAGCTCTCTGCTCAGGATCTGCACTATTTGCTGCTGACCAGATCAGCCAGTCCCCTGCTGGGAGCTCTCTGCTCAGTATCTGCACTATATGCTGGTGACCAGATCAGCATGTCCCCTGCTGGGAGCTCACTGCTCAGGATTTGCACTATTTGCTGGTGACCAGATCAGCTAGTCCCCTGCTGGGAGCTCTCTGCTTAGGATCTGCACTATTTGCTGCTAACCAGATCAGCCAGCCCCCTGCTAGGAGCTCTCTGCACAGGATCTGCACTATTTGCTGCTGACCAGATCAGCCAGTCCCCTGCTGGGAGCTCTCTGCACAGGATCTCCATTATTTGCTGCGGGGTCTCGGGTGACATGGCTTTTGACAGAATTAGAATTAAGTGTTGGTTATTAATCAATGTAGCAGGCTTAGATTTATGATTAAACAAACATAAAATATTTACAATAAAATCAATAGAAGTTGTATTTTATGCAGATGCACTAAAAGCATGTTTCCTTTGGGCCAAGGAATGTTTATAATTTGCAGTTTTACTATAAAGGAGAGGCAGACTTCTAATTTCATGTGCAATATGAACAGATCAGTTTACATGGTTTGTTAAATGTTACTGTTAAAAACTGATGAAGTCAGCTAATCCAGACACAAGTGCAGTCTGCAATGTCTACACTCATGTAAATACAAGTTAGAATTCTGCTGACAAAGTGAAAAATAGTAGATTTGCAGATTTAAATGATAGGGTGGCTAAAAAGGACAGAAATACTGAAAGTTTTCTTTTAAAAATAATATTAAAGGCAGAATTTAAAAAAGATCAAAGTAATAACGACATCACCTAGACCAAATAATTATAGTCAACTATTAATTCTTAGCTTGCTACATTTGAATAATAACACTAACTTTTAGTCATCTTCCTACACTGACATGCCAAGGTGCCTTTATATTTTGTTAGAGATTTGTCACTGTGGTCCAGGCTTCAAACCTAGGCTGTAATATACAACAGTGATATACTGATATAGCTCCATTGTAGTTCCAGGACTGGTTGACCTGGTGTCAGGGTAATGTGACTGGGTGTGGTATCATGGCAGGTGTTCATGGCATGCTATACACAGTGAAGGCAGCACTTAATTTGCTTCAAGTGGACACTGTCTCAGTTTAATTGAAAGATTCTTGGGGCGTGGATAAATCCAAGAAATATAATACTTATAAAAGGTGTATAAATACATTAAAATGTAAAAGCAGTTGTTCCATTGCATAAATGCTTTTTACAAATACCCTTGACTGGTAAAGGAAAATGCAAATACAATTTTAGTTTTTCAATTTAAATCTGTTTTGAAGAACATTTGATTTTTATGCTAAATAATCCATATTAGCATTTTTCACTCAAGAATATTTCATAAATACAGTACAGGTCATGCATAGTGAACTTTTTTCTCGATGACTTTCAAAAAATGTGGAGGAAAATCATGCAGGAACAAGGGTCTTCTTCCTGGAATTGTTGCCTGTAATTTGTGTATTTTCTTCCTGACCTCTACTGTGTATCTTAGAAACTTGGTTGGACAACTAGTTTTTTACATATAAACAAGCCATGCAAGAATAAGAAAATATTTTCTTGAGAAATTTATACATAAATTATGCTTTTGAAGTGAGATTGATAATTATGTATGTATGAAATGGTAACCTCTTTAAAATTGAAGCAAGGAGCCATCTTGTTTTGGTTTTCTTCTTAGAAAATGACAACATAGCATGTGCAGGGAATCATTTGGTTTAAACAGAGATTACCATAATAATAAAAAAAACAACTGATAAATGAGAGTTAACATTAATTTATTATACAAAAGGTCATTATTTACTATTTTTCATTGCTTTGAACAAATAATGAAATGAGTAGCCTTTTCAGTAACTGCTGTATAATTCAAACATTTATTGATGTTTCTTATTCCTTTGTCATTTAACAAAATGAGTCTTTTCAAAATAATTCTTGTCCATGTGTTATTTCTTAGCATGAATTTCATTGATTTGTCAGGATTAAAAATATAAATTTAGCAGTCCTATCAGTAGCATGGCCTATGGCATTTTTCAGTGTGTACTTTTTATTATGTGTTAAAAGTGTTGCAGCTGATTTTCACAGCATGTTTATTTATTTCATCATTGTGGCGGGTTTAGCAAGTTTTAAAGCCTAGTAAAGCTTTAGTGTTGGATGAACGTCTGCTTTACAAGGTTTTAGAGAGAATCTTTTATAAAGAGCTTAATGTTATGTTCTGCCAAACATGTCAAACTTCAACAATTGTATACCAACTTCTTTCTTTTCTCTTACTCCAGATTTAACTTCAATTTATTTGGTTTTTGCCTTTTCTGTTGGAATTCTCTAAAAATATAACCAGTGAAATATAGAAATGTCGCTGCGCAGTATCGGCAAAAATGCCGGCAAATCCCAATCCCAGTGAAATATAATTTATGTGTGACTTAAATATTACTGTCTATAAATGATAATCTAAATAATTTGTCTTCACATTTTTCATTAATATTGTTACTCATGGATTTTTAATATTTCAAACATGTATGCTATATTAAGTTTTGTAGGCAATGAAAGGTACGAATGATGTCACAAATATGCGCCAATCTTGACTAAAATTGGTAAATGTGCCTTGATGGGTCTAACTTACAGTTGTGATTTGTTATTTTAGAAGCATTGCATAGACACAGTTATAACCGTATTGGTAATTAATTGAATTAATGAATTACCTTGAGTTAGACCCCAGACAAATGTCTGTGTTGGTCCACCAGGATGTCGCAGGATAGCTGAACAGCTGGAAGACCTCCCCACACAAAAGTTTTCCCCAAGCCAGGACTCAAACCCACACAATATTTGGCTGAGAAGTCAGACAAGTTACAAAATTGACTGTACCCACTTAACCACTATGCACATTATGTGTGTACATTTAAAAAGATGACATAGGAATAATAAGTCTGTATGCCAACAGGAGACTTTTCTAACTAAAATCAAAGACAAAGCATTCAACAGAGAATTGCAATATTAGTACTGATTTTGTTGACCTTGTATTTCTTGTATTATATATACATATATACACACACACATGGCCTCTCCTATAAAAAAAAGAAAAAAAATTAGTAACAAAGCCTATTTAGAAAAGTCTTTTATTAACCCATCCAAGAAAGGGTTAAAATATAGCATGATAAGAGTTAACGTGAAATGTTTGACATTATGAAAACCACATGAAACCTGCTATATTTCAACTATAACGAGGCCATCAATATTAAAATGACAGCGTTGTGTAAAATGTAATCTGCAACTTTCTTTTGAATTCAAGGTTTATGCTATCAAATGTTTTATTATGCAGTCCAAAAATTCATGCAGTGACCTTGAAATTAAATTGCTGTTGTGTATAAAGAAAACCCAGCTGAGACTTGCCAGCTAACAAAATCTATAAAAGTCTACTTTGCATACTCTATTGTGAAGGCAAGAGAGCTACATAGAAGATTTTTATGTTGAGCCTTTTAAGCAGGACTTTATAAGGCTTGGGCAAATAGTGTAGATCTAGTTCAGCCAGCTCTAGGTGGGAGCTGTCTGGTCAGGATCTACACTTTATGCTGCAAAGTCTTTAGCATTATATTGCTAGTTCTATAACTTAACCATGTCATTGTTAGCTAATGAATAAGATTCTGTACAGGTTACTAACAAATGCAGCAGAAAATTGTC
Organism: Sinonovacula constricta; assembly: GCA_007844125.1. Classification (NCBI taxonomy): domain Eukaryota; kingdom Metazoa; phylum Mollusca; class Bivalvia; order Cardiida; family Solecurtidae; genus Sinonovacula; species Sinonovacula constricta. Next base: position 38,204,093 of record CM017565.1, on the reverse strand, counting down.
AAAATGCAATTCTAACAAGTAAACCCAAAGATCAGTAATATGAATTATACTGACAGTACCAGGGGACAGTTAGGGTGGGGGGTTGAAGTTATGGATTGGTTAGGTCTCAAACTCCTTGACCCCTTAATTCTTGGGCTCAAGTTCCGGTTGAGGCAAAAGACTTTATATTGACAAATAGAAAGGATTTTAAGCCGATCTGGGATGCACCTGTGGTTTCTATTCAGAAATTAGTCCAGGTATTCTCCACCAAAATACTGGATGTTACAATTATTATCACCATTTTGAGTTTGCAGTGTAGTTCCATAAATCAAAACTGTTTCTTGAATAGCTGTACTTTTAAAATTGCCCTGATTCAGCCTGTTGTATTTCTGATGTTTTTAAAAGGTGAAGACATTTTTATACATTTTTACTACTGTTGTTTATGTTGCCATCATTATCATCATCATCTGCACTTCCTAAGTTTGATTACATTAATCTATAAGTATCATTTTAAGAAATACAATGAGTTTATACATCACATAATACTAAAAATTGTCCATTTTTTGTTTTGCTTGACTTAGGACGTGTAGACATTATTATTTATTTATACCATCCGATTATACTGGTCACATCATATTATATAATTCACTCCTTTAATGCATGTGTCTGTGCAAATTTTACACCACCAACCCGATAAATATTTCGCATGTACTCTGCATAATCACAAAGGGGACTATTCACACCATTTTAACGATACCCTGCCAGCACATTATGTGTGCATGGCTGCATAATATGATGACTGCATGGACCATTCCAAAGTCATAATTGCGTCGTTAAAATTACCCAACTCTTACCCTACTAAGCCAGAATTGATCAAACTTAGGCAAGTAGTGTAGATCTGAACCAGTTTGATCAGAATTTGCAAAATTTACTGTCGTTTTTAGAGTAGTGTATAACATAATGATTAAGTGTAGATGTAAAGAGATGACTAGGAGTTGGTAGAAGGTACAGGAGGTGTGTAAAGGGTTAGCTGGTCAGTGCATTGAGGCCTATGGTATTTTATCACTGAAATCCATCTCTGTAGGCAGTCATTTGCGACTTGTGTAACATACAAATTTTTAAATATTTAGGAGCCAGTTTAGTCAGCAATCATCTGTAGCTTATGTATGTGACTTAGAGATACCAATCTGCAGTCAGTCGAGATCAACCTCATGCGTCTGATTGGCCAGATTTCAAATATCATTTAAAATTCAGCCAATAGGATCTATGTGAATGATCTAAAAACTCAAAGACATAGTTTGGCGACTGTCACGTAGTGGTAGAGTCATTGACTTATAATACCTTTGACTATTTAGCCTCTCACCATGTGGGTTCAATCCCGTTTGATGGAAAGGACTTTAAGCTGGCATGCTGTGCGCTGGTGATTCTATCCAGACATTTGTCTGGGGTCTTCAATCACCAAAAAAGCTGGACATTGCTATAATGACCATAATTTGTTGCTGCAAAGTGTTTCAAAAACAAAAATATAAGTTCAAAGTATAAGCTAGAAAATATGGTCATTGGCTATCACTGCAAATCTGAGATTAATGGTACTGGGCTGGTTTTACCAATGTACCCCTACTTAGGCTAGCTTCATGTTTTGTGGCCAAAAATATTGTGAGAAGCTTTACCAACAAGACTATTCTCTTCTAATTTGGAATATTCGCATGATTAAAAGGAATAGGCAGATAACCCTAACATTTATTTTAGCAGGGTTATGCCCCTTTTTCCACGTAGTATTTTCTGTGTTGTTTTTTTTAAGTCTGTGACAGATTTTCTCATACTAGTCAGTCTTAAGAAAGGTAGAGCGTGTTGTCTAGAGACAGCCCTTGTTTAACATTTTAGCTGATTACTTTTAATTGAAACACAGCTATTAGATTTTTGGGGTAACATCTTTATGAAATGAATTTTTATGTATCTTTGACAATACATATAATTTAAATATATCATTCCTTCAGTGTAAAGCATGCTTTTCTTATATAACACATTCACATATTTAAAAAAAAATCCATATTAAAATGAGAACTGGGTGGTATAAGTTTGCTGTAGTTACCCCCCTTGATACAGTATTCATTTTTTTCATTGCATATAAGTATGTAAATCATTAATTTTTTAATATTTGTTGTGTATTAGATTTTTATCTTTTTACCATAACCATTGTTAATAGGTTTTCATTGTATTTTTAAATGTACACTATAATTGGTTTGTATTTGTAGCATTTTATTTTTCATAGCATACATTTTTTGCTTGAGTGTGTTAAATGTTGTTTTGATTTGTTTCAGTGTTTAAATAATTATGTTTGAGTTATTGTTAAAAATAATAACATCAGTATCCTACAGTTAAATGGTGTTTTTATTTAGGGGCCTACTTAAGAAACAGTCTTTATTCTAATCTAATCAATAAGCAGTGTGTGATGATAGCCATGTTTTCCTCACAGCTTGAATATTGAAGCTACACAGTAAGGCACTTCAGCTGGCCTCTGTGTTGGTCCTTCTCAGACAGATTTGAGGGGACTTCCACAGCCAGTCTGAGAGAAGTTAACTGATAAAAACTCTTAGCACCTGTGTTATAATGCAAATTCAGATAAAAAGTTGTTTTTCTTTGACATTTTTTTCAAGCTGACTTGTTGTGTGTTTCTGCTTTCAGAAAAATATACATCGTCTGTGGCTTTGTGTTTTAACTATTACTTCTTTTATCCTTAGCATAAAAATCTTAATAGATATAGAAACATTTATATAAAATTAAAATGGTTTCTATTTCAACCATTCTTTTAATATTGTAGTATCTATGCAAAGAATGCTTTTTCTGTCATTTAAATTTCATCATACTAAAAACTAATTTTATGGATATTTAAAATCTTATTGTGCATTTTGATGCCTCTGTATGATTGTCGTAACTAAAGCTTACGAAAAATTTCTCAAAATTGTTGCCATGGTAACCCATCTCCTATATTTAACCCATGTTTGTCTTGTTGTTTCAGGTAAAAACGACATGCAGAGTCGTCTAGACAGTGCCATGCATGATGTGAATGAGAAGTACATGCTTCTGGAAGAACAGGAGAAAAATGCGGTCCGAACGGCTCTGATTGAGGAGCGTGGGAGATTCTGCCATTTTGTTACCTGTATAAAGCCTTTTGTGGTATGTGCTTCTTTATGTTTTCTTACTTCTAATGTTCAGAGAAATGCAAGTTCAGAATTAAAGACGGGTTTTTATAGCTGGATAAGAGTGGACTGTATTTATTATTTCCTCTCAAGTCCGTTTCTTATTATTAAAGTTTAATGATAAATACATTTCATATAAAAATTACTGAACCTTTCTCTCTTTTGCTTGGCAGGTTCCCATTCTTCAAGAAAATACATGAAAGCATAAACTTATAAATATCTTAGAAGTCTAACAATTCTTATAGATAAATCAATATGTATTGTTATATCACAAATAAAATAATGTCTGATCTTTCAGTGAAATTAAAGAAGATAATAACATAACTGTCAGAAAATATTCTAAAACAAAACTTATTTCCTTCCACCATTAATATTCTATTTATTTTTCCACCTATCTGCCTGCCTTTAGGATGGAGAAGTAAGTCTTCTTACAGAGGTGACCCACCTAGAGGAGATAATGGACCATCTGTGTCGCCAGGCTGATGAACCATCTGCTCTCCCAGCGTCCAGCGAACAGGTCATTGCTGACCTCAAGGGAGAATCAGGCTCCTTCAACTTCCAGGTGCCCAATGTAAGTACCAGCCAACTTTTGAGGAATAGCTTTTTAAAACTGTTCAAGAAGGATCGAAACATTAAGTTACGAGGCAGTGAGTTTGAGCCAGACACAAATCTTAAGCATGTGATTTTAGTCAGATTTAAATGATTTCTGATATCTGATTAGTCATTTTTAATTTATTCTACTGATTGGTCAGATTTGAATGATAAATCTTACTGGTCAGATTTGAATAATACATCTTATTGGTCATGTTCAAATTATGAATTTGATTGGTCAGATTTGAATAATACATCTTACTGGTCAGATTCAAATAATACATTTTATTGGTCAGATTTGAATTATCCATCTGATTGGTCAGTTTTAAATAATGCAACTGATTAGTCAGATGGGAATGATCAACTGATTGGTCTGTTTTGAACAATAGATCTGATTAGTCAGTTTTGAACAATACATCTGATTAGTCAAATTGGAAGAATATCCCAGATTAGTCAGATTTTTAAAATGTCTGAAAGTAATTCAATGAGAAAGGTCTCATGTATTTTTTTAACTTTGGGCCCAGGCTTCTTTATCTATCAGGCACCTAAAGCCTGTACTAAGCCACAAGGCTTGATAGTTTTAAGTACGGTCCATATTTGAAATGGTTATATGCTGCGTTTCTCTCATAAGTAGGTCATCCTTGGTCTAGTTAAGGTTTTGCTAGTTTAACGTAACATTACACATTTCATTATGGATGTCCGATATTCTGAACTTTAACAACAGAGGTAAAGAGGTGTTATTTTTTCTTATGAATTTTATAGTCATACGACTAGCATTGAATGGTTAAAAGTTTTCATCTTTTAAAAAAAAAACTTTGGGATGGAGAGGAGGGCATGTCTCTTATAACCTTCATATTAACAAAAAGTCGAGCTGTTTTTATCTGCATATTTTTTTATCTGTAACAATGTACTTTTCTTTCAGCGGAAAATTCCAAAGATAAACTACTTAACGGTTAAGGTACTTTTACTATGGCTGAACACATGAAGGCCAAGATTATGAACTTTAAGCTTGAGCCTTAAACTATTTCAGAGTATTTGATTGGTTAGTAAGCAAACTTTACAAAAATCTGTCCATTCAAATACTTGAGAATTGTCTTAGATTCAAGCTTGATGATTTAAGTAATCTTGACCAAAAACTGGCACACATTAAAGTCTCAATTTTCCAAAAAGAATCTTTAAAAATGCTGTTGTCTATTTTGTGGGGAGATAACCCCTTTTTGTGATCGTAAAATTTTGTAAAAAGAGGGAAAAAAACAATTCAAAAAAACATTAAAACTTATAACAGTTTTATGCAAATTTATAACACATCCTATAGCTTTGGGAAGATATTTATATTTTTGCTTATGGGTACACTGGTTTGTTTTCACCTGCTTAAATATGCCGGTACAAGAACATTGTTGAAGTCAGTACAATATAAGTAGCAAGATTATAAAAATGCAGAACCAGTTAAGTGTTTGAAGGTCAACATCTTGTTTTTAAGAATATTCCATCCATTTTTCATTTTAACTGAGACTTAGCTGTGTTTTCACCAGTCGTTCTTATGTAAGAATCTCTCATACATTTTTACATGTTTTATGTTCAGTTTTTTCTACGATACATATGTGGATACATTTTTACATGTTATATGTTCAATATTTTCTAAGATACATGTGTGACTATTTTTTTACATACCTCTTTAATCATGCTGCTTTTTGGTGACTCACATAAGTTAACTTAGGCTTAAGTCACAGCTTAGGTTAGCTTAAGCTTAAGTTGGGATTTAGGTTAACTAAGGCTTAAGTTATGACTTTAAAAGTTAACTTAGACTAAAGTCACAACTTTGGTTTAACTAAATTTTAAGTCACATCTTAGGTTTAAATTATGCTTTAGTCACGCCTAACATAAACTTAAGCTTAATTTCTTACTTACATTTACATAGGCTTAGGTAATGACTTAGGCTAAATTAGGCTTAAGTCAAGACTTTGGTTGCTTTCAGAACTTAGCACTAACAAACAAAGCTATTCTTATAACTGAGACTTTAATGGGGCACTTCCCTATCCAACCAATATATTCAAGACATCTGTATGTTACACAACTGTTATTACAGCTTCCAGTTTATGTTCCTGGCTGATTTCATCATTTGTAATTTGACCATTTTGTACCGAGGACATTTGACCATTTTGTACCGAGGACATTTGACCATTTTATACCGAGGACATTTGACCATTTTGTACCGAGGACATTTGACCATTTTGTACTGAGGACATTTGACCATTTTGTACCTAGGACATTTGTAGGACATTTGACCATTTGTACCGAGGACATTTGACCATTTTGTACCGAGGACATTTGACCATTTTGTACCTAGGACATTTGACCATTGTGTACCGAGGACATTTGACCATTTTGTACCTAAGATATTTGTAGGACATTTGACCATTTGTACCTAGGACATTTGACCATTGTGTACCGAGGACATTTGACCATTTTGTACTGAGGACATTTGACCATTTTGTACCTAGGACATTTGACCGTTTTGTACCGAGGACATTTGACCATTTTGTACCTAGGACATTTGACCATTTTGTACCGAGGACATTAGACCATTTTGTACCGAGGACATTTGACCATTTTGTACCTAGGACCTTTGACCATTTTGTACCTAGGACATTTGACCATTTTTGTACCTAGGACATTTGACCATTTTGTACCTAGGACATTTGACCGTTTTGTACCGAGGACATTTGACCATTTTGTACCTAGGACATTTGACCGTTTTGTACCTAGGACATTTGACCATTTTGTACCTAGGACATTTGACCATTTTGTACCTAGGACATTTGACCATTTTGTACCGAGGACTTTTGACCATTTTGTACCTAGAACATTTTATTCAGTGTTTGGTGAGTTGTAGGATGACTGATGAAATGATTGGTTATGATTTTGTTGAATGATGATGATGATGATGATGATGATGACATAAACTTTCTTGAGTGGAAGGAATAAAAGGGATGGTAAATGTGAAAATTTGAAGGTAAAAAAGTGATAACAGAGATGACCATTTAATATATTCTAAAAAGCTCAATACCTTTAATTGTGTTGTGTTACTGTTGTTTTATTAATGGTCACTATTCCAGGTTGCTAGATATATTTTTGAATATATACTTCTTATATCATAGTTGTCATCATTGTTAATAATTTGTTACTAAGCATGTTACTTAGGTTTGACAGTAACTGTTTTATTGCACTGTTTCGTATTAATGTTATAGCAAAATACTATCAGACCATAGTTTAGATGAATAAACAGTAAAAAAAAAAAAACAAAGAAAAAAGAATAAACTTATCCAGCAAATGTTATTGTCTCACTAATTTGTTAACCGTGGGGCGCCCGTGGCGTAGCAGTAGAGTGGCCGATTTGTAACTCCTCTGACTGCTTAGCCTATCAAAGCATTGGTTCGAGTCCCATTCAGTGCAAAGGACTTAATGTGAGAACAAATTTGTTAACAGCACATCTGGCAAGTGTGAGGAATTCTTGTCCAATAATTCAAAAAAAAGAATTGAGAAAACTACCAACTTAGGAAACTATATCAATTGAAAAAAAATCATTCTATGGATTTGTAATTCTTTTCATTTATGTATGACACAAATATTGTTCCTCTGTCATACATTTTCACATTTGAGTACATCACCATGATAAATACCATAACCCGAGTCCAAATACAATATATAACCCATGTTCATTGATTTTTGTGTATTACCTGAAATTGATCTTTATAAGTAATATATAACATTTGAAAATATTACTCTTAATCTGCCGTTGTTATGTTGCTGATTTTTGTGAGTATATAGAAATGGCTTATAGTCAGGTAAAAATATATGTGACAAAATAGCTTGACACAAAATTCCCTTGTATAAAGGCCCTGTCACCCCACAAAACCAAAACCATGGCTACATTCATGTATGTTAAAAAATATATATGCTCATAACTTTATGTTTTGACATGTTTTATAGTGAAATTAACATTGACGCTTGAGCTTCATGTTTCAAATTTACATCTGTATACTTAAATGTTGAAAAAATGAAACAAAAATTGCACACACACAAAAAAAGAAAAGACAAACAAAATAACACAGGAAGATATTATAACAGAATGTTATTGAATGACGGAAGAAAATGATGTTCTTTTGACAATAATGTATGTATAGAATACCTGTGCATACAGTTTTAGGTGTTTACATACATTAACCCTTAGCTTGCTGCATTTTGTTAAAAACCCATGCTAAATTCTCAGGGTTTTTTTTTTTTGCTTTAATGTTATATATGTAATATATGTTACTTGTCAGGGTTGATATTCTTATAATCAGAGACTGGGCAGCAAATTATGTAGATCCTAAACAGACCACTTATAGCAGGGAGCTGATCTGGATCTACACTATTTGCCAGAAATAATATGTAAATAGCAGGCTAAGAGTTAACAACATTACTGCATGCTGTAAAAACAACATAAAAAATAAGAGAGCAGAGCCTGTTAAATATACTTGAATTAGACTGAAAGGTTCAAAGTTGGAAAAAGAACAAGATTTTTTGTAAATAACACTAAATAAATTTTTATTTTCTTCATTATATAATCCTCACTAAGTTTTTGTATAAAAACCACTCTTACTGGAAATTTTAAACTTTGGCCTTTCTGGACAAACTTACCGCCCTTACTTTAATTATCTGTTTAAATTTAAAAAACTGCACTAATGAATCTAATTAAAGAAGATATGTCATTTACTCTTTAATGCATGTTTAATGCAAAGATTTCATGTTTTGAATATTTGTCTTCTACAAAGTGCATGCTTTTTAACTTAATTTCTTGTTTCTACATTTTAAAATATTTTCTTCACTTCTTTTTTCCTAACTACTCTTTTTAGTCAATCTTTGAATACTATAAATACTTTATATAAACTGTCTATATAAAACTTGCTAGTTTAGTTGAAAAAAATGAAAGTATTATTCTCGTGATTATTTTAAAGCCATGTCATAATTTTTCCAAACTAGAGCTGTGAGAAGATGAAGCTGGGTAATGAACCGGTAATCTGTTAGCAACAAGATAAACATAAAAATATATAAACAATAAACTAAAATTATGCATATTAAAATTAGTATTTATCAAGAGTATGAACTATAGTATGGTAATATAATTTGACTTAGATGTGGAATTAGGGGTGCAAGTAGTCGAGTGGTGAAAATTGCTGACTTGTTGCTCTTCAGCGTCACACAGTGTGGGTTCAAGTCCCAGTTGAGAAAATCTGTATGGGGAGGTTTTCCAACTAACCTGCATTGCACCCTTGGTTCTACCTCGACATGAGTCTTGTATATTCTTCCACCTTTAATTAGGTAGATGTTGTAAATATGACATAAATTTTGTTGGTGCGATGTAACAAAAAAAACACAAACAGATGTGGATTAGGATAAGGCAGTGCATCATAATTTATTTTATCTTTTTTCAGTCTTCATCAGGAAAAGCAGAATTGGTCCCAACTTATTTTTATATGTAGTATTTTAACAACTTAAGTAGAGTGCTGATATTCAAAATAATATATTTTATATATAGAAGTTTAAACATTATACTCTGAACACTTGTAATAGAAATTGAAGATTGGAGATTTCATCCATATAATGTGGATATCAGCAGAATACAGAGTTGCTAATTAATACATTCATTCAATTTGATAAGCAGACTTACTTTCCATATTTACTAACGATGTTCAAATTTCAAAGTTTTACACATTATGTTACAAGGTTATCAATTCAACAATTTTTATAAATTTATAAAGCAAGCCATGATAGAAACACACGTTGTCTCCTTTTTCCAGACCCCTCCCAGTAGTCCCAGTTCCATTGGCTCGAGGAAGTCAAGTATGTGCAGTATCAGCAGCATTGCAAGTTCAAGCTCTGGTTCAGCTCAGTCACACAGTCCATGCCATACCAAGAACATCCAACAGGTTAGTTACTTCCCTGAACACTTCACATTCTTCTTCCCCTTTGGTATTGAACATGCCCCTTATTAACCAAGAAGGCATTTCTAAAATGTATGCATTGTCATATGTTTATATATGTGTTTATGTGTATTGCCTTTGGATGCTTTGAGAGTTTCCATGCATATAAACTTAGATGATTAGGAAAACTTAAGGCATTTTGTTATATTATTGAGTTGTACATAAATATGTTTTGCCAACTGGTTGTCTTTTAATCTAAGCTTGTGGTTATATGGACATTTCAAATCAAGTTTTTGTCATTAATTGAACCTTGGTCTAAACATCTTTTATTCACATGTTTAATGTTCAGTTAGCATTATAATTGCTTTTGCTTTCTTATCAAAAGCACTTTTTACGCCATCTTTTCTCCTGCACCTTTTGTAAGAACTTTGCCATTGGAGGAATCTTGTGGATTATAAGCTAGTTAGATTTCTTATGAGTGTGAGATTTTCATGGCATCGTCATCATTTTGCTTTCATCATTTAGCATTACCTCTGCATTGTACTCTATCATGCTTATGCTATCTTGGGAATGGTACATTTTGCAAATCTTGTGATGAAGCTGGGTATGAGATACTGTTTATTTTGCTAGTCCAGGAACATCATTTGAGTTCATAATTTGTTTGCTTGTTTATGCTATGAATACTTCAGACATTATTTACATTTTGTGTATATTTGTATATTTGACATTAACATAAGCATTCACATCCCAATGCATTTTTTACAATTCTATTGCTTTAAGATGTCAGAATTACTGTTAAAACATTGCTTTTAATCTTTTGCATGTCTTTATTGCAAATCTATTTTATAAGAATAACAAAACTGAATGGCATTTTGAATACATACTATTTTATATAAGCTAATCCATAATTTAATCTTGTTTTATACTCTTAAATTAATGTTTTTATACTCTTAATGTTTTATTCTCTTAAATGAATATTATTTATGAAAGACACTTCTAAAAAAATTAATTACTAATATAAATGTCTCAAAGCAATATTTTAATTCTATTTGTTAATTGTGTATGTGTATGCTGTTAACAATTGAACTAGTTATATTTTCAATAATTCCTTTCACTGTTTCATTGCTGACCTTCTTATGATTACTATATCACATTTTTATCATAACATCATAAAAGCATAACAGTTTGTTGATAACTCACGATTATTTTACTAAAATTTTGAACCATTTTAAAAACACATGAACAGACAAAAGATTGTCATAGGTATTTACTTTTTGGTCCTGCCATGTTTTTAAACATTACATATCAAAGTCATTGAACAATTTCTTGTGATGATTCTTTTGTGTAGTAGGTCTAATATTTTTTTTAGTTTTTCTTTTATTCACTTACACATAGGTGCATCAACGTTTAACTTTTGAAAACTAACCTGACATTTTTCTGCATCATTCTATGTCTTTCTGTCAGCAAACTCACATTTGCACACTAAAATAGAAAGATTTTAAATTGTCTGCAACAACAAGCCACAGGCCTAAGCTTGCTTTTTTCCCTTCACCTTGCATGAAGTTGCTTCTATAATATTATTCAGAGATTTGAACACTGCTGCAACTATTATCGGATAATGGCATTATTGAATAATGGCATTATCGGATAGTGTCATTTTGTCAAAGAGAAAGATGCAGTATCTCGTTAACAATAAACCTCATTTTTAACCTCACAAAAAATTCTGAAAAGTTGCAGCTATTGTGACTGTAAATAAATTTTTGAAAAACTAAAACCTTTGACCTTATTCTTCCAAGATTTTTTTTATTTCATTGAACAGTAATGCTCTTTTTTCTGCATTTCATTAACACTATTGTTTTGCTTATTATCTGTTGCTTTCTAAGCAACCAATTGTTTCTCATTCCATAAAATTTCAATAAAAAATTGTTATTTTAACAGAAGGTTAAAAATCAAGTTAAGGCACATGTGTCATTTTGCATCATACTAGTACACACAAAAAAAACACCTCTAAGAACATTGTCATTCTGTATCAAATTACAAAATTCCTTTTTTTTCTCAGTATTATTCTAAAAAGGACAGATAAAAGAAGTGGCCCCTTATGGCCAAGCAATCAGGAGTCTCAAATCCTCAGCCCCTTATCACATTTGAGTTCTGATTGGGCAAGAACTTCGTTTTGAGGAGGTCTTCAAACTGTCCTGCTGTATGCTCGTGGTTCTTTTCACAAATTTGTTGGGGTCCTACACCAAACATATGCAATAATTGTTTCTTTTTTCCAGTCTTGAAAGATACAATCTTTAAAAATAAAAGAATATATCAGAGGTAGCTTTTAAATCTTATAGTAGATATTTACTGCATGTAAAAAAAAATGTCAGCATAAAAGAATAAAACAAAAACAAAACCAACAATCAAAACCACAGAAATTCACTCAGGTGTTTATTTTGTATTTAATGTTTCTTCATTTGTTTTTGTCTGTTTGTGTGAAGAAACAGTCACAAAAGAAAAGAAATGAAAAACATTGAAAAAATATAGACCTATCTCACACAAATAGACATGGCTTCCATTTTTTTCTTCTGTCCGTACAGCAACATGCCCAGCTGCTGGGTTCTGGGGTAAGGTTAACAAGTGTCTCGTCCCAAGATTCTGGATTCACCTCACAGGACACTCTCTTCCTGCGACCCATGACCCCATCATCCCTGAACATTCACGCCCAGGTAATAACCCTGTCGTCTCCTCCTCTTGTTGCTAGGCAACAAAATTAAATTGAGGTCACCACCTTTTTAGTTATAAAGTTACCTCAACCTTACTTTTATACCTTTTGTAAGTAATCACATACTTTGGCAATACTATTGGTAAGCTTATGTTCATTGGCAAGGATGCAGATCAACTATGTACTATGTGACAAAATTAATAGATATGTATCTTTCTAACCAGCCAAATATAAAATGGTTATATTGCTAGGTCGTTTTATACTACAAGGTCACAAAGGGCAATCTGACACTAAATGAAACCATGTTGCTTAGTGGTCAGTGTTACTAGGTGAGCATTGTTGCTATGTAACCGGTGTTACTATGTATTCAGTGTTGCTAAGTGACTATTGTTGCTGAGTGACACTGTTTCTATGAAGCTTTGTTGCTTTGTCAGTATGTTCATTGGCAACCCATTTTAGAGGTCACTAAACAAAATAATGTTTACAACGATGCTTTGCAAAAACAAAGTTTTTTATTTAAAAGGTGACTACTACATAACTCTTATGCTAAGTGGCTGAATTATTTTGGATTTTTACATTGAGACTGTTGCCACGTAACCTTATTGCTTAGCAACCTAATTTGAAAGGTGTCTGTTTTGTGGTCACTAGGCAAACAAACCTAAAAAGAAAATGTAAAGATAATTCAGACTTAAAGAGCAAAGAGACTACCTAGCTAGGTAGCTCTTTGCACAGTAAATAGATTTATGGTCGTCTTAATAACTGTTCAAAAGCTACACAATTTTTAAAATGTTATTTCTCATAAAATCGTAAACATAAAGTTGAATATGTTTGTCTCTCGACCATTTGAGTTGATGAAATGATTTTGTTGGTTTTACCAATTACAATAAAGAGCTAACAATTAAACATGTGTTCATCCTTATAGTATGTGTCATTTCTGATTGAATTTACTTTTAGGATATAAATAGTTATTGCTGACCATTCATTTGGATCTATAGTGATAAATAGCGGGTCGTCTTCAGTCTTTATATCTCATTTTACAAAATGTTTGTTGTTAGGATTTGTTCATGGAGTATTTATTATGTTTCCTTGTTTGTGTTTACTTAATAAATATTAAGACCTATTAAGTATATATATATTTGTGTATTTATAAGTTCATAATAGCTGCCTGATAATACTACCTTACATGAAAATCATTTATTTTACAAATTGTTTTTAATATCTACTGCATAGTAACAACACTGCATCTTTCGTCTGTTTTTTTATTAGCAAATTGAGCAAACAAACAAAATATTTGAAGAAAAAACAACAACACCTGAAATAGTTTGGTTGTTACAGTAAAGGTTGTGTGTTTGAGTAGTTCCTGTCAATGTTTTGTCAGTTCTCCTTTAACCCTTTATTTGCCGGAAACACCATAAGGGAGGTGTATATTTTATTATATGTTTATGTGGTTGGGGATGGTGTTTTCAGCAAGCAAGGGATTAAAGGCATCCGATTACTGTAATTGCTTTGACTAACATTGTTTTGAAAAGGCACATAATCCTCCCAATATTAACCCATGCATGGAATGCAGGTGCATTTGTATTAGTCCATCCTTTACAATTCCACCCCACCAACCTTTGTAATCAGGCATGCAGCACAAAAGTGTCTTTAAGTAAACACACAAAATATACTAAGGGACAGTAATTTATCTTTGATATTTAGCCAGTGAGTGGCATGTAGTTGTGTAACTTTTCCATTTGTATGGACATCTGTCAGTCATTCCTGTTTACTTATCTCAGCCAAAAATATATTAGTAAGGAATAATCAATCAAACTTGTGCACCTTAGAGACATACATTAGAATGTGTCTTGCACATAACATTTACAAGGGAACACACAGTACTGTTAAAAGTCATTAATGCCATACTCAAGGTCATTTTTTATACAACTTCTATTCATCCTCTTTTTATAAGTGTCTTGAAACTCCTCAGTCCCTCACCGCGTCGGTTTGAGTCCTGGTCAGGGCCATGTGGGGAGGTTTTCCAACTAACCTGCAGTGCTGGTGGTTCTACCCAGTCATAAGTCGGGGGTCCTCATCCACCAGATGTTAGCTGGACATCGCCAATATGATCGTAATTGTGTTGATGCGATGTAGCAAAAAACAAACAATATTAGTGTCTCTGACATGACCTTGTGCCTTCTTTTTTTTACAGGAATTTATCAAACTTCACAGTCTTATCGACATACACTTAATAATATGGTGCTTATTATTTGTAGATGCAACTCGCAAGGTCAGAGGTCATATATAAGGTCATTGCACTATCTGGGTTGGGGGAGGCATATGTCAGTTTCAGTGACATTTCTTGTTAATGATTCTTACAGATTGGCAAAAGTTATGTGGGTAAATGGCTGCATTTATGGCCTTTTCATTTATCCATTTATTGTCAGTTTATTACACAAGATAGAAATTGGGACAGTTTTTAATTTGTTTTCCTTTTTTTTAATTTGCTTTATGCTTATATGCTGTGTAGTTTCATAATGTATATATCATTATTTTCCACATCCACTTTTGTGTTGGTGTTTTACGTCTCTTTTATTAGAAATTAAAGTCAATCTAGATGTAGCTATAAAACTTCAAATTATTGGAAACTACAATTATAAATATAATACAAAAGACATGTTCCGTTTCTTCTTTGTTATACATACACAGTGCAATACCATTCACTTTACATCTTCTTAACAAATATACCCTAACATTTGTTTCTCATTAGAATCCTGAGACTGCCAGCCAGGGTACAGTTGACACTGCTGATCTAGATCTGACGCCATCGACGCCCTCTGAGAGCTACCCAAACACACCATCGGCAACCTCCACCTGGACTAATTGGCCCAACCCTCCTAATGGTGGTAAGAATGAGTCTGGACGCCCACACACCATCTCCTCTGCATATGAGAAATCCCACTCTCGACCAGCGTTATCACAGGATCTGTTTCAACCTCCACCACCAGGTGCGCTGGAGAATCTTCGTTCTGCTGATGGAATTCAGAAATCAGATCCTGGAGGTTTAAAACGAGATCGCCCCCACAGTACAATGTCTGTGCCATATTCAAGACCGTCAGCCTCCATCAACAAGATGCAGCCAGTGTTGCCACCGCTGGGTCCGAAACCTAAGTCAAGAGCTGTTGCCCCACCTAAAGTGCCATCCATCGGTGAGGTTTTATTTGTCAATTTAGAATAGCTGCATGCCCGTGTAATGTAGATAGTTTAGCATCGGCTTCGAACAGAAGGCCTGGTAAATAACTAGCTCTTACATTCTAGAGTCATACTCAAATAATGGCTACCCTACCTAAATGTCACTTTCGAGGTTTTAAGGGCAGTTCTTTGACTGGTGGGATCACTATCGGAATTAGTTCTTTGAAGAAAAATGTGTACAATTTATTCTTTGTTTAGTTTTTTAGGGTTCTTCTTCAACACACAAAAAGAAAAAAATAATTAAATAAATGACTGAGAGTTTTTTTGTGTGTTTGCATGTATGTGTTGGTAAACAGGAGAAATAAAGGGTTGAATGAAACATATTAGGATGATATTTTTTTCTGCATATAGGTGAACAGCCATTGTATGCCAATTTGAGTGAGATCAGTCCTTCGGAAGAAATAGATCTGGATAGAACACCAACAACCCGTGACCCGCCATCAACCAATGGGGTCCCTCAGGTTAGTCTGGTTTCCATTCAGTAATTACAGGACAGAAAACCATTCTGTAAGCACCCATTTTCATTGTTTTATTTAGGTTAAAATGGGATTGGTTTAAAACCACATAGGTTGATTTTTGCTAGAACAGTAGTTGGTTTATTTTGATTTAATTGGTTCATTTAAGATTTGGAATCTGAATTTTTTTGTTTTAGGTTTGAAATTTGATCGGTTGCATAAAGATTTTGAATTGAATTGGTTAATTTTAGTTGTTCTTTTATGTAAAGCTGCTTTGAAAATGTGTAAGTCAAATTTAAACCTATAACAATACCTCATTTAAGTTTAGAAAATTGGAATTTGAGTAAGAATTAGAAATTAAATGTCTTGTTTAACATGATATTGTTACTAGTTTAACGTTTATTTCAATAACATTGATTTTAATTGCGTAACTTTTAATGATATTCTTCATATGTTAAATAAATGTTCAAGCCATTTAAATGCTGTATAAGTAAACAAAGCATAAAACTGCTTTATATAACAATTGTTTGAATTCTATAAACAGTACTTTTAATCTGTTATAATAAGTTTTTTTATAAGACATACAACAGGTTAATGTCTAATTATGTATCTTTCTTTCCTGATAATAAACATAATTATGGTTTTATTAACTATTTCAACAAAGCAAATTGCTTTCTTTTGAAAATTTAGCCATTTCATTACCTTAGTTTATTTCTGGAATGAATATAGGCATTCTTTTCTCAGAAATGTTTTGGAGGTGACTTGAAATTATACTCAAAAGATAATTCTAAGAAAATAGTACAAAAATGAAAAGAAAAACTTGTAAAACCTACAGGTATGGTATTGGTCAACTGGTATGGACTGATGACTAGTCTTCTGGCCCCACCCTTCCCTGATACCACTGTAACCTGAGACTGTGTCAAGCTGGGCAGATCTCCCTCGCCCCACTACCATTCCCCGACCAATTTACCTCCCAACATGTTGATGCATTCCAATGTTCAATTCCTTAAGCCTGCACAGGGTATTAAGGCTTATTTTAACGGATGATCATTTTTCACTCATATGATCTTGATGAAAATGCAATCTGATCTTTAGTCGATCATTAGGCGATCAGTGATCATTCACTTGCAAATGATGATTGGTCACAAAATTAGGAGTAATTCCCCACTTCAGGGAAACCTGTTTAACATATTTTGTTTTGTTTATTGTTCCTTCCTTATATATTTTTTTGTAATTTATTTCTTCGTTGTTTTCTTGGTTTTCGCATGCATGAAATTGCTTTTTACTTTTATCCTTTATATCTAACTGCGCATTAAATCATTTTCACAAATATAAATAATCAACAGTAGTTATAGAAGACAAAAACAACAACCTGCACTTTGCACATATACAGACTTTACCTTGGATTAAATTTGGTAATAATGTAAAGTTAAAGAATTCTTAATTAACTTTGTTACGAACGTTATGATTATTTAATTGTTATAATTGAGAAATAGGTTTTTATCTATAACTTCCTTACACTTCACTGCTTCACTTGCTTCATTCTTTGATTTCCAGTTCTAAAAATATATATTAGAAATCAGTTTATTGAATGTATTGTAATTAATGTGCAATGACCTTATTATTTGCATTTTTACAAATTTGTAATAAGTATTTATTTTCTTTATCAAATATCCTAATATATTTTATTTCAAATGCATACATATGATGTAAGATATTGATAGTTGATAGATTTCTCATTTACACAAAAAATCCTTTTTGAGTTAATGATGTATATTAAATAATTGAATATAAATTAATTCACTCATTGTCTTTGAGTAATCTTTTTTAATTAATAAAATTGTATGAATACCTAAATAAAATAACCAAACAATTTTAATGCTTTATAATTTCTAAAATGTTACCTTGGAATCTTAAGATGCATAATCTGAATGCCTTATAATCTGTTGTCTGTTAATTGATATGTGCCTGCCTGTAATGGAGTTACTGTACAGATTTAGACCTTGTGACATACTTCAGGCAGTGAAGTGGGCCTTATAAGTCTCAGATACAGTTAGTATGTTTTTAGAGCCATCGACTTGTCTGGGGTCTAACGAGCCACTGACTTGTCGAGAGTGTAACAGAGCCAACGGGCTTGACTGGGTCTTTACAGAGCCATCGACTTGTCGGGGGGCTAACAGAGCTGCCGACTTGTCAGGGGTCTAACAGAGCCAACAGGGTTGACTAGGTCTTACAGAGCCATCAACTTGTCGGGGGTCTAACAGAGCCAACAGGCTTGACTAGGTCTTACAGAGCCATCGACTTGTCAGGGGTCTAACAGAGCCAATGGGCTTGACTGGGTCTAACAGAGCTGCCGACTTGTCGGGGGTCTAACAGAGCCAATGGGCTTGACTGGGTCTTACAGAGTTATCAACTGGTCGGGGGTCTAACAGAGCCAATGGGCTTGATTAGGTCTTACAGAGCCATCGACTTGTCGGGGGGCTTACAGAGCTGCCGACTTGTCGGGGGTCTAACAGAGCCGCCGACTTGTCGGGGGTCTAACAGAGCCGCCGACTTGTTGGGGGTCTAACAGAGCCAACAGGCTTGACTGGGTCTAACAGAGCCATCGACTTGTCGGAGGGCTAACAGAGCCAACGGGCTTGACTGGGTCTAACAGAGCCATCGACTTGTCGGAGGGCTAACAGAGCCAATGGGCTTGACTGGGTCTAACAGAGCCATTAACTTGTTGGGGGTCTAACAGAGCCAACGAGCTTGACTGGGTCTAACAGAGCCATTGACTTGTTGGGGGTCTAACAGAGCTGCTGACTTGTCGGGGGTCTGACAGAGCCAACGGGCTTGACTGGGTCTAACAGAGCAGCCGACATGTTGGGGTCTAACAGAGCCTTCGACTTTTCCGGTCTAACAGCTCTCCTGCTATGTGCTTGGAAGTGTTATTTATTATAAATCTTAGTTATATTTTTCAGACTTAACTAAAAAATTTCTTTTAATTTTTTTTAGATATTTAGAAATAAAATTCAGTTGATTCCATTTAATTGAACAACAGTTATACCTATAGTCCATTTTATTGAATAAAATATTTAAACACCAAACCTTTTCTTTTTAACCTTTGTAAAAAATAAATGGTTATATGCATAATGTGTCAGTGCACTTTCGGTTATAACCATAATCCAGCGCTGCCCACCTACCTGCTGAAACTCGCTAATTAGTTAAGCTTTGGGGCAATTTTCACATATTGGGGATTAACAAACACAGTCGCTAAGCTGTATCAACTGCATGATTAGCAGTCTGTCTGTCTTATTCTGTTATGGTCTACTGCCAATGGCACGCTTTCTATAGCATCTTCCAGATGAATTACATAGGTTTTCGCAAAGGTTAATTAGTGTCAACAGGGACTGACGTCAACGATAACTCTTGTAGTTTTAATAGGTATTTTATGAACTTGCTAGAACAGATATTGCAACAGGTTTTTGAATTGTTTTTAAGGCCTCTCTATCAGACTGTAAATAAAAAGACATGAAAAGACTGCCACAAAAAAAAAGCTTTACTGCCTGAAATTCAATCACACAAAGTCGTGAATATCTGTATAGTCTCTCTCTCTCTTATTCCTATTTTGTGACATCACTTGACTTGGCTGACCTTTGACCTATTGTTGTTTGCTTTTCCTCCCATAATGAAACAGAATGATGACGGCCTGGATCTATCAGAGGCAATACGCGACCTTGAAATATATACAGCTGCACTCCACGGAGATTTTAGTCCCGGCGATCGGGAAGCAAAGGCAAGGATCTCATCCTCCATTATCTTTCAAGGATTTTTTTCCATTTAGTAATTTTTTTTCTTTTGTGTGGTTGTGTGGTAGATTTGGCATCAGCATCTTCATTATAAAAACAATCAACATCCGAATCATCAACAGCTTTAGAATTTTCATTAGAACCAGTTTCTGCATTGTCACAAGCATCTTCATCGCCATTTCTATCATCAGCACCTTTTCCATTTCTGCCCATGTAATGAACTTGTATCAATAATTTAAAAGACACAAAACTGAAATGATGATGCATGATTACAGCAGAAATAGATTAGGTGGGATTAAATACAACAGCACTTTTGCTGTCAAGTACAGTTTTTTTTCTTGTCAAAATTGAAAATCATTAGTCATTTAGATTGAATATAATTTAAAAAAATATTTTATTCTCTTAAAACAACAAAATATATAGCTTGTCAAATTAAATTCAAAAGGAATTATTTAAAATACACTATTTAATTTTTTAGAAGGGAAGTAACTAGGCATCTTTTCAAGTTGTGGGATTTCTCTCCCCTGTCCAATCTGATTAATGATGATTTTTTCATGAGCTCATCGTTCCATTTGTTGCTTCATTTGCATTTTACGCTATGTAGAACTGTTGTCTATAATTGAGTGTTGTGCTAATTGTATCGTAACCATTGTTGTCGTTAAATTGGTGGTATTTGCCAATTATTTGGTCAATGTGGATAGATGATGGCACTGTGAGTTTGATTTAAATTTGATTGTGTGATAATTCCCTTGCCAACCTTACATATTTCTGTTCCTTACCAACAGGATTCAGTGATGATCCAAAAAAGGTCCAAGAATTGTTAATATGAGAAAGTATTTTAAGCTAATCTGCAGTGTTCATGTATTTCTGCACAGATATTTGTCTATGGTCTGTCATCTCCAATAATAGCGAGACATCACTAATATGACAATAATACAAGACAAACAAAAGAAAATAGTTTAACTTAGGGGGTTTTGTTTTAATTTCTTTTTAAATGATAATATGAGGATTCTACAGATGCAAATGGTAAACAGACTGGAAAATGTATGATTTCTTCTATGATATATCTATGAAAATGTTTTTTCTTTGTTTGAAAATTGCAAAAGCATCTTTTTATCTACTTTTTCATTTATTCTACACATATACACACATTTATGTTTGTCTTAACTGATAAAAAGCATGCTCTAGTTTCTTTTTTCAGTCAGGAATTGTCTATTTTTGTAAAGCAACCATCTATTTACCAGCTTAATTTTTTTATTATAGAGCATGTTTTATTTGTCAATGTACAAAAAAACATATGTTTGAAAATATGTAGCTCACAATATAATATTCATACTAATCTAAATTTATTAATTGCATCATTTTCTCCCTGATTAATGAAATTGTTACTGATTTACTAATTACGATCAATGTTAGACTTTAATTATATGCACTTGTTATCTTGGATATTTTTTTATTGTCAAAAAATATGTTTTTGACATAAAGCAGACATTTGCTAGAATTAGTTGTCAGATAGCATGATCATATAAACAGATATCATAGTTATAAACAAGATACATGGAAAATATTGTTTGTTTATGTCATTATTTGTTTACTGGTGTTTTTAGGTGTTTGTTAGAGCAGCAAGATATTATTTCAACATTATGCCTCATCAGTCATCAGCTTCATCGACATCATATTCACTGCTATCACAATATCAATCATGATAAATGTGTGAGTCGGAACATCAATATCTGTACCGAATGAAAGAGTATTGATATTCTAATTTGAAATATAAATTGAGCATGTTGAGATAGTTAAAACAAAACTTTTATGATCTTCCTTTTATCATTTATCAAAAATTTACCACAAATCATTTGCAATTATATATTTTTTTCTTCTTTAAATCAAAATTGGTCTTTGAGAAAAAGGGTTATTGTGGGTAGGTGCTTTATTAATAAATGTTATCGAAATAGATTCAAAAGAATCAATAGTTGTTGTAGGTTGATGATTTTATTAATTTGAACGTGTTAATTATCGAAGTCACATTGGTCATAAAGGAAACGATGATTGTTATAGGTATGTGTTTTTATTAATTATTTAAGTCAAAATTGGTCTTAAATGAATCTATTGTTGTAGGTATGCACTTTTATTTATTATTCAAATCAAAACTGGTCTTTTAAGAATCAGTAATTGTTGTAGGTACACACTTTTATTAATAGTCAATTAATTTAATAAATTGTTGATAATCTGTTTACTTAGATAATCTAGATGTAGTAAGAAACACCTGTAACCTTAATTGGTTTGCACAACATGGTTAGTTGCATTAGCACAGCTAGGCTTGTTAACATTTTTCGCCACAATTTGCCAAAATAAGCACATAAAATATCTTTGTCACAGAAGAAAATTAGATAAGCATTTTGCTTTATTTCATGTCCACAGGTTTTTGTTATGATTATTTGACCAAGGTAATACAAGTGTACAAGTGCAACGTGTTTTTAACATTTAAGTAAAACTGAAAACTAATTAAGAATGATGTAAATCTCACTGATACCAATATTTTAAACACTTTTTTTTTTTACATATTAATCTACATGAACTTTCAACACTCTAGTTCAGTTTAAATTTTAGTGGGTTTTTTTTGGTTTGTTTTTAAAGTCCATGTGGTCTTAATCTTGAACCATTTATTGCCATTCATTGACTACCCCTCACCTTTTAGATCTATGGTAGATCTATTTATTGAAGAAATAAGTGGAGCTTTTGTCCTATCCCTTGTGTCAGGCATTGGTGTTTGTGTCCCCTTGGTTAACCTCTTTGTTACAGGTCATTTCTAAAAAAAAAATCCTCTATAAACTGATTGTTTGCTACTAAAAGTGGAACTTATTTCAAAGAGCAGGTAACACTGAATTAATTTTGGCAGAGTTGTACCCTTTTTTCAACTTTCAATTTTCCATGTTGGTTAAGGATTTGTTCATTGATTTTGGACAGATCTTGTTCACATAAACCTTTTTTTATTTTCTACCAAAATTTAAACCTTTTTATGAATTAAACTGAAATCATTGCGTCCTTGACTACCTTGTCAAGACCGTCATTTAATAAAAGCTTATGAACTTTACCCATTCTGCTACTATGACACCCTGTAATGAGAACCACATGACAATATCTACAATCTATGACATAGGACACACCTTTGACCTTTTGAATGTTTACCAACAGATACAGAGGAACACTTTAGAGCTCCAAGCTGCCATCAAAGAGCTCGAGGCTAGCACTGCGGCGCTAGAAGGTAACTACTCTGATGCTCGCCAACCCAGCCAAGCATCTCTTCAGGGCTCCAGTGGTTATGGCACCATGAACAGCACACCCGCAGGCTCCAAGGATACCATCGCCAGTGGTGGTGAGTTGGAGTTAATTTCTTTACATAGGAACGTTGTTAGTTGATTGAAGTGTTCTTCATAGTTAAGCACAAATTTGCTGTCAATTAAAAAGATATGATTTTATTGTGAACTCTTATAAAAAATATGACATAATTGGATTATTTGAAATTTAAAAAAATATCTAAAGTAATTGAATTGGACAAAATTTAAATAATGATGACTAAAATGACATAATTTGATGATTTGACTTTAAAAAGAATAGCTTAGGCAGTTAGTAATTAAAAGTCATATTTCGAAAATAATTATTCTAAATAGTTAAAATTAAGTGAAGCTTGTTTTAAAGTCACACTTTTCTAATATTTTTCTTGAAAACATACAACTTCAGATTTGTACTTAGGTCTCTATGCTTACAAATTTGAGACAAATTCTAGCAAAAATGCAGATTTGAATCCATAGATCCTGTATCTGCTCATATTTGGCAAGTTTAATGACAAGCTCATATTTAGCAAGTTTAATGGCAAAATAGTAGCTTTCATTTTTGAACGAGTAAGATTTGGACTGTGTATCTATGTCTTTGATACCAATCTCAAATTTCGGAGGGGCCACAATAGCTCAGGTGAAAGAGCATCGGCTTGCGGTTTGGGAGGTCACGGGTTCAAACCCCGGGTGGATCAAACCAAAGACTTTAAAGTTGGTAGTAGTGGCTTCCCTCCTAACGCTCGAGGCTAAGGGGACAGCATTACGCCTGACTTGTCAGTTTCTTTATGATGGACCAGCTGGGTTCAGTCCCTGGGCACCTCATAAGTGCCCCTGTGCTATTATGATATAAATGTCACTGCACAGTATCGGCAAAAATGCTGGCTAATTCCATCCCATCCCAAATTTCCGGGGTTAAAATGTGGTTCAGGACTTGAAGTCTTATCATCATAGATCATTATTTTGCTTTCTGACTCATAGTTTTGCAGATTATTTATTTGCCTAATAATTGTAGTGTGTTATTTTTGTTAAGTTTGTGCTTTTAATGACATGTAGTTTCATTTCACCACTTTTGTTCATTTTGCTGTGTTTTTATTTTTCTTTGCAAAAAATAGATTTAATTTTGTGATAGATAGATCTGAAGTACCTTAGTGTTTTCTGTTCTGATCACAAAATTAAACATAGATTTAAAAAAAAATGTGGAAACAATTTGTACCTCCCTTGAAAGTAGGTGATCTTTCCAAGACAAAAGTTGTTTGGCACTTAACTTAAATCACCTTGATTACTTTCATAAAGGAATTTATATCAGGCAATTTTATTTACAACAATAACTAAAACATATGTGATGAGGGGAGCGCAAATTGGCAGTTTCTGTCAGAGTTGACGCCCATCTTTGTGAAGGTTAAAGACTGGGTAGGTAAGAAAACTGCCATGTGGGAAGGTCTTCTGGCAGACCTGTGGTGTGCTGATGGTTCTACCCAGACATATGTCCGAGGTCTTCCTCCATCAATAATTAGCTGGATGTCGCCAATAAAGCCATAATTGTGTCGATGCAATGTAACAAAAAAACAAAGCAAACAGTAAAATGTATTGACATTGTTGAATTTTTATAACATGAAAGATCTATTTAAAAGAAGAAACTAAGCTTGCATTTGACAGTGTTTCACATTTTGCAGCTAAATCTTAACAAAATTACATATTTTCTTGTGATATCATTATGATAACGTATAATCTTGTGTTCAGAATTGATGTTGTGGTTTTGAATGTTTTCAAGAAATCCACCTTGGCAAAGTATGGGAATAGAGATAATAAATACTTCTGCTCAACAATCATCTTGTCAGTGATGATTGAGGGTGTGATGAAGATTGTCTTTTACAAAAACTGAGCTGAATAAAATCTTATTGATTCAAACAGAAAGATGAATTCCTTTATTATTGCTCTAAGGAACATTGTTAAAGATTGCTAACTGCATGAATTGATGTAAGTCTTCAATATTTAGGTGGAAAAAAAATCGAAAATAATTTATTTTCCTTCTAAATTCCCATTTCTTGCCAAGGCTTTATGTGTCCATTCTCAGACAAAAAGGGTTTACATTTGGGTGCAAATTGTGATTATTGTAGCGACATATCATATTGCACATGAGTTGTTGTAATTTGTTGCACAAGGGTCAGCACACACTTAAAGGTTTTTCATAACACATTCCAGTTTCCCATGCTGTGTAAAAGGTTATATGTAATAATTTTGTTAAAACTGTATACAGTCGCTTCATGCAGCAAGCCTTCTGCCTTATTTGTACAAAGTTTTTTATCATTTAAGTATTATCTTGTCATTTCCAGAATAAAGTTTGTTTATTTTTATTGGAAACAACAAGTTGATCATAATGTAAAATATACCCAGCTGAGAGCACCCAAAATATCACAAAAAAAAAACATTTTTGGTCAGAGAAATGTCACATGTAATGCTCGTCATCCCTCGAAGCATGACATGGTAGCATGACCTTTTTTGTTGTGAAGTTGTGAGTGGCCTATTTGTGCTTCCCTTCCAGATTATATAGACACTGGGCAGCCTGATATCTTCCCTCCAACGCATGAGAAATATTTCACGATCCCGCGAAATAGTCAACTGTGTCGGGCTGTCTTCCAGTCAAGGCGGCCCGTCTCCACTGCAGGCATGTGTTTGTTCCACGCCTTGTGATATATATTCTCTTTTTAAAAACAAAAACAAAACTTGTTTGTAATACTTTTAAAAAATAACAAATTGTTACTTTAAAAAAAATGCTTGTATTTACATGAGAAAATCACACACACAATTTAAAGCTTGGCAAAATATCGTATTTATTTTTTCTAAAGTATAATTTATTGTTATGCCTCATTTTTTATATTTTCTTATCCCTACATTATGTATAACTTTTTGTAATATCTCAGAAAATGTTTGATCAGTTTTCTTTTTGAAATTCCCTTTATCTAGTTTGAATAACTCAAAGAATGTTTTGTCAAAGTTAAAAATCTGAGAAAATTGTTTCTTTTTTTTCTTTTCACTAAAACACTTTAATGTTCTTTCTACATATTTTGTTAACTCATTTTTCAAGCAATCTCCTGAGCTGTTAAGGTTGATCTTGACTAAACAGTAGAAATCTATGATAAGCTAAGATCAATCCTCAAGAAAAAAAATGAAAGAATAACACAATATTTAACTTCAAGTTTTAGCATACATGTATACTTAACTCTCAAAGGCTTACCCATTATTTAGGCATGCTGCAAAGTCTTCCCTGTTTGTTGTGCTGTTGGCATGGTGTTGTTGTGTGTTTTTTATTTCTTGTACTGCTTTTAAAACAACAGTATGATGAAGCTTGTAAAAGATAAACCATTTATACAATATCTTAAGTGCTCACACTTTCAAAAATATCTTTAAAATCTAAAATAAGTTTCTACAAAATTCTTCTGGCTGACAGCACTTTGTTGGCAAGGTAGGTTTCTGAGATTTGTATGTTTCTAATCAGGCAAAGTAATGAAGGTACCCATTTAAACTATATGTATATCTAAGTGTAAGTACTTTACCAAAAAAGACTAGATGTCCAGAATAAATTAGTCTAAAAAGTTATGCATTATATTTTTGGTTCATATTTATTATGCTATGTTTGGTTTGCCTTTTTTTAATTAGAAACTAGATCCTTGCCTTGCTTGTATATGTCGTGTTTTGTATATGTTTAAATGATTGCCATTGGCATGAATTCTTAATGTTCTTTTCAAACCCACTAAAATCAGTGTATCCATATCTTAAAACACATCTGTCAGTTGAAATGTTTTGTAAATAATGTATTAGTCTTTATTAGATTTCCAAATGAGTATCTATTGTTTGATATTAATAAAAATAGCACTAAAGCGTGCTTCTGTTATGATGCTTAATTCTGGACATTTATGACGCTTCTTTATTTTAAATCATTTTGGTTTTGGTTTTGTAAAAGTGAATATAAATTATTTGGTAAAAATGCAGTTTATTCATTGTATCCGTTTATTTTAGAATTAAGGTGAAAAAATCAAAAGTTGTCTGTTTTATAAAATTAGAGGGAAAATATCAAAAACTGTAATTAAATGACATTATTTTGTCACAAGAGAACCAGTGTAGTAATTTTTTCATTTAAATAGAATTTGGTTAAATATAAAAATACAGCCATATGATGATTAAAATACATGTACCAGGACAACATACAAAATATATTCCTAGTTCAAATACTTAAACTCTTTATGTATAAAAACTTATAACTGATTTCCTGTCTTTTGACTAAGTAATAACTATATGCCTAATTAAGAACCAGTTCGTAAAAATTTAATCCCAAATCATAAAAGTTAAACACCAATTAGTATATAATCATTAAAATCTTCCATTTCTAGGTATCCCTGTGTCTGCCCAGAATCAGGGTGCACTGATGCGTCGGAGCTCAATGAATGCACCCAAACCCCCGCCTCCTGTACGACGCTCCTCCTCCATTACTAGCGCCCCAAACTCGTCAATCCTGCAGAAGTTCCGATCTTCCCCTCCACGACAACTGAACACTCAGCCACCTCCAAGCTCACAACAACAACAGTACAACCAACAGCAACTACAATACAGCCAACAGCAACTGCAGGCTAACAACACTCAACCATTTCAGTCGAACCATCGTCGTAGTTTGAGTGCCAGTGGTTCCCCAGCGGGTTCTGAGCCTGCGTATGCGGAGTTGTCAGAAATTCAACAGAGCATTCATGCACGGCATCAGCAGGCTGGCTATGGTGGTCAGTCCGCCCCAGTGACTCCTCAATATTCACAACCTGTGACCACTCCTGGAAAAGTTATGCCACAGAGTAATGTAATTAACAGTTTAAATGCCAAATTTGCAAGCACGAACATTCAGTCAAGTGGAGGTAGTGGTGTTGGGGGTGGGGTTAGTGGGCCAGGCACACATGGTATGCCAGCAACAGGGCACCAGTCCAACTGCGTTACCGGGGGCAACCAGGGCCCTAGTGATGATTTCATGGACCTCCCACCACCACCAACAGCAGATGAACTGATGGAAATTGAACAAATTTATAGTGTGCCAAAACAGAATCTGGCTGCGACATCTGCTCACAGTCACATAAATCAGACTCCAGGTATGGTGCAAATGCGACCTCCTGCAGGTCCCAGTGTGAATCCTGTTGCCGCCGGGGACATGAGGCAGTCGTTGATTTCAGAAATGAAGTCGGCCAATAGGTTTAGAAAGACATCACAAGCTGAGGATGGATCTGAGTGCTGATATATGGAATGTGTGTGATGATGATGGCAGTGTGTCTAGCTTTTTTGTATCAGTACATCCTGAATTGTTAGGTTGGTTTCACTCTTCTCTCTGTGGAAATTATTTGGCTGTCCTATCAAGGCCAAGAGGATTTCAGCTACTGAAAATGTAGCATAATAACCAATTGGTATTTCATTTTAAGGATCATTTGAAGCAAGATTAAATTGGTTAAGTTTTATTGACCAATGAGATAGTATTAATAAGATAACCTGACATATCAGGTTTCAGAAAAGATAGACCTATCAAATTTGTTGGTTGATTTAAATTGACCAACCAAATTGATTGCAGTTGATTTATTCAACCATATTGTTCAAAGAGCTAAACCAACTGATCAGATTGTGTATAGGACTTAAATGCCAATGGGATTGTATTTGTTGAAATATATTGACCAATAAGATTACTTAGATGAAAGCATGTGTCTGAAAATGATCCTTAAAATACTAAGAAAAATCTCAATTTGAGCTAAGGTTAATACTATGTCCAGCCATTTTGGGTCTATGGATTTAAAAATTGTACAATTAGTACAACTTAACCATATTCATAACAAGTTAATTGTTCACTATTTTTGTCATTTTTCCAATACATTTTTAAATCTTAATGATATTAAAATTGATTTTCATAATAATAATACTAATTCCACTTTTTTCAACCAATTTCAAGATGTATTACATTGCAGCAAAATTAAGTGTATACGTAAAGAAAATAAAAAATATTATCACTGGCATTAGTCTTACCTCAAATTCAGATTCAATGAAAGCCAACTATTAATGAATGTAAATACCAGGGAAGAAGTATTTCGTGCAATAAGATGATAATACTGAAGGTATGTAATGCAGTTAGCTTGTGAGGAATCGGAAAAGTTTTATATTGAAAGAACTTATAGCTGCTTAATTAATTTTGTGTATTCTTATTGTAAATAATACCGAGGTTATGATACATTTGACTATTGTATTGAAAATAGTGTTAACATTTTCCCATTAAACTTGCCTTTTAAATTCTTTAATTTTTAAATGTTTCTCTTTGTATCCATGCTTGTTTTTAAAAATTATTTGAAATTCTTTGTTCTGAAAGTTGGTGTTGCAAATAAGAGGTGTGTTTGTGAAAGGTTTCCGGGTAATAATAGTTTGTGATGTAAATTGAAGTCCTGTGAAGTAAATATATGAAAAGCAAGTGGTGACAGAGTGATAGAATCTTTTAACCCTATTAACTAAGTCCTAGAACTGTGAGACATTTCTACATACCTTCTTCATGATAATCTAGTCTAAGGATTGTTAAACATTTCTCCAAACTTTCTGAAAAGTGTTCAGACTTACTTCAATCCTAGGACAGTTAGACACTTCTACAAACTTTAATTCTAGGACTGTTAGACACTTCTCCAAACTTTCCGGATGGTATTCAGGCTATTACCTCTCCAAGAATTAAAGAATAATTTAGTGGTCCTATGAATAAAACCTAAAACTGACTTCTGAAGTCATTCGGGTATTCTCAGGAAAAAAAAACAGTTAACAGGGTCATAAGGTAATTAGACATCTATTGTCAAGGTTAAGAAAATTAACTGATGTGGGGGGTTTTAAGATGCTCTTTAAGTACAGACAGCATATTTTAAATAACTTTTTGTTTATTTTTATGTTATTTCTTCTTAAGTAACTAGAGAATTGATACACTATAGCCAGATTTTTTGTCATATCCAGGACTTATCATTTCAACCAACTGTTAACTGTTAGATTTATGTAAACTGTTAGATTTATGTCCACTGTCCTCTACATGCAGACTTGAGACTAATTGAATTTTCAAGCATTTAATTGTTGTGATGTAACAAAAGATGAAATCTTACAAACCAGGGTCCAAGTTATAAAGATTTTGAACTTGAAACAAAATGATTTCTCATTGTAGTATCTCTTTACTTGCTGTAAGCCTGCTAAGCCCATTTTGACAGTCATATTCTTATAGTGTAGATACAGAACAGCAAACTCTGATAGGTAGTTGTTTGATCAGAAACTTTCCTATCTGCTACAGTTTCTACCAATATCCAAGATTACATTTGCATGTTATGCAAATATCAAAGTTTTTGTATTTCTTAGTGTAGAATATGGAACACATGAGGGTTAATCATTCAGTTTTTTATCACTAATATTTGACCATTTACAGGCTTGTTGTCTTAGCTTAGTTGATGTAACAGAAAGAACATTTTAATACAATTGTAAAGTGTACAACATTTTTAAAAAGACATGTCAGTATATCCATCATCAACATCTTACATGCTTGAAAAGTGTTCCAATCTTTTTCTCCTTTGGTAAAATTTGGATCATAATTACTGTTTTTATCAATGGTATCATTTCCATTACACCATATTGTCAGTAAATTGTTTATACAACTATATGCCAACATCAACTGATAGCTTCTTAATATACCTTGCAGCCTCGCATTCTTTAATTGGTAATTTATCAATATTGTGTTAATGACCCATACATTTGCATTGTTATACAAAGCACAACATACTGATAATAGATATCACAATCTTATGCATATAACCTTATACCTTTTTCAGAATCACTTCTATTGTTTTCATACAGGTAGAAAATAATTTTGTTTTGAATATTTTAGGACTCTTATATCATTCAGAACATATATTTTTTAACAATGTTTTAATTTATTTTCTTGTATATTTTTTTATAATTTAAGGAACCGATTTTGTTTGGTTAACATATTTGCATTTATATTTAGAATCTTTGTTTCTTCTGTTTGTAGGAAGCAATTGAATTAAACAGTAGTTTATTTTGCATTGAACATAAAAATGATATGACATTTAACATAATAATAGGGAAGATTTAAGTTTTGCCCTAGAAATAAATCTCTTGCCATTGTTTTGCAAAAATGTTAGATAATCTCAATTAAAATATTTTAATTTTCTATCCCTTAGAGATTAGATATTTAAACTATTTATATTATTAACATCAAATAAACGAACAGCTTAAAACATCTCTACTGGTGTAAAATTGTTGTATATTTGGTAAACCTGATGTTCTGTTCCTTCATCCATTTGTAAACTTTTCCTTACTCTGGGCTATATCTGAAGAAGTGACAAAAGGTTTTTATTATTTAAAGTTAAAGAGAAACTTTTGACAAATTAAGTTCTGAATTAAAATGTGGCAAATCACTAAGGTTAGAGTTTTAATGGCCATCCATATGTATCAAAAGTTGTAAAATCTCAGATCCCATTGGTGAGATATGAGGTACAGGAGATAGCATTGTGTTGTACAAGGTCAGCTTCGTGTCAACAGTTTTTATGGATAATTATACCAGTCTAGTCACATAGTTTGGTAGACGTAATTTTGTAATAACTTTCGGAATGTTTAAAAAGCAAGAAAGTCATTATTTGTGCATGTCACTTTGTTTCACACAAAATATCTTCCTGTATAGAATTTAGGTAGTTATACTTTTTAGCCTTTATTGTCAAATCAGTGAATATTATACAAATAATATACGAGTAATAGAATTCATGTTTTTGTCATTAAGATCAAAATGTTTTGGAAACCAATTATTCTTTTAATTTATTTTGCTGTTTGTATAAATGATCTCATAGAAGGTTTCTAAAGCCATCTCCTAATTAAGTCAGTTTGTAGTTTCTTAGATAGTCATAAATTCTCTTTTCAAGTACCAAGTACTTTAATTATGTCAGCTGTACTCATAAAAGCCAACTAATTGAAACTTTGATGTAGCCTCACTCACAGAAGCAATAGGATATTGGATAGGATAAAAATACTTCAGCATCGCAAAAACATCTTGTGTTGAGCTTAAGCTTTTAGCTGTTTGTTTTTTTATTAATTTCTTTTTTGACAAACATCAGATTCCCTTTGTTTTGCTTGTTTTAAGATTTCCTTTTTAATTAGTTTTTAAATAGTACCAATGCTCATCTATTTATGAATCAATAACCTTGTGATCACACAGAATATCTAATTATTAGACTAGATTTTATTTGGCAACATTGAGTGGCACTCCATGAATTGATAATTATATCCATATACTTGTATGAGACACATCAGTGAATAAATAGTCTGTAAAGTCTTGAAACTTTTTTTTAAAAAACCTAGCAAGTTACTACTTTAGTATAGTGTTCTAGCTTGCCTAGTTTCTAAATTTGTTTCAATAAGTTGTTTGTTTAAATCCTGCTGTACTTTTTTTTTAACTCAGGGTCCTACCACTAATATGGCAGTTGCAAGTTCAAATCCATGCAGAATCCTTCTTTTGCAGACATTACTTTAATTTTAACAAGTCCTGTTTTTAAAATGCTGTCTCGTATTGATTACTTGTAGATTATACATTGAATCTCTGATATACCACTTATTGTAACTGTCAATATCTGTTAAATGTATTATTGAGTTTGTTTACATCCCTTTGGATATATCACCAAACTTATAAAGTAATTAATGAGGTTCCATTCGAACATTGCCAAACAATATACCAGTAGATTGTAAGGTGTAAATATTAGAGGAATAAATATTTGTATCAGTTTAATGTCATCTCATACTATGTTCCCCTTATATCCAAATATTGCATAGAGGATTAAGAAGCAACAATAACAGAGCTGTCAATGAAGTAACATCTATTTTCATCCTGCAGTCTATCCCATAATTCTCAGCCAATCCTTATACTGAGTAAACGCAATGAATTTATCATGTTTTATGACACCACTCACTTATGAGGCCCTCACTGCATAAATTTTCATTCTAGGTGGGGTGAAAACTTGCCTGTAGTGAGGTCTTCCAACTCAGATGCTGTGATTTGGTGATTGAAATTCTTCCCGGACATTATGTGTGGCCTTCCTTAATTTGAAATAAGTCTGGCATTGTAATAATGACTAATTCTGTAATGTGTGATATACAAAAGGAATTCATTTTTTCATTGGCATACAATAATACCGATACTTATCTACGTAGATATTTGTAACCATTCCAACAAAACTTATCAATCAAACATAACATAACCAATCTATTGTAAACAAACTCCCATTTTAATTCACCTGTATGAAAATCATTTAGGTATCTTTCAAATGCTTCCTTAATGCTTGTATATTTATTTGATAGAATGAGCTGGTCATCCTACGTAATCCTAGAATTTAAGCATACTTTACAGCGAATGGGTGTTTGTTTGTTCTTTAAATTTACTAGGTACCTACATCATCCCTTCAACAAAACTTCTTACCTTTTTTTATGTCTAATTGCTTTTTATTCTCATGTTTTATTTTAATGTTTTTTTTTACATAAGGGTATTTCAAGAAAAAAAATGATGTACAAAAGGTTAATTTTGATTCTTTTATTAAGAATAAGGATTCTCAAATAAATTGGATTTAGCAAGGAAAAAACTACATCATAACTTATGGTATAAGATATACTTTTTAAGGATAGCAATTTATTTTATAATAATGTGTATGTTTTTAAAAGGGTAATCTTAAAACAAATCAGTTATCAAATATTGCTCCTTTTGATGGAAGTATAACTCTTAATCATATCAGGATATCAAACAGTTATTGTACTATATTATGAGCAACTGGTTGTATGTAAGTTTATTCGTTATGTATGAATGATTGACATTTTGTACCAAATTATTATGTCCTTTTTTGTTGATGCTGTTCAGCCCCCCTTAAAGAAGCTGATAAAGTTTATATTTCATATAAATTGATATACAAGATCTGAAAATAAATTTGTGTTTTAACTGTAAATTGATTGTTTTCAAGTGTTTGGAAGAAAATAACAAATGGCCATGTTTTGTTTTCAGTGTAAACAAAGAAATGGTTATTTTGTGTGATATTTTAAAAATTGTTGTGTCATCATCAATTGCAAAAGTGATTGATAAACATTAAGCAACTCTTTAAATAAATGTCCTTTTGTGCTACTTTCAATATTAAAACAACTTTACTGTCTTATGTAATGGGGTGGTATGGTATTTATGTACAATAAAGGATTATCCCTTTGATGTGTGTTTGGTTTTGATTTGTTCCAATTATTAGTTTAAAACAGCCCACCATTTCTGTAATTTTGGGTTCATTAAAAAGTAATTGCAAAGCAACTTCTGAACAACAAACAACAAAACATGAAGATTTGGTGGTTCTGAGATTTTAGTTTTTCAAAATAAAGGAAATGTGTTAGTTATCTCCCCTGTGCTATTTTTTATTTATTTAATTGGTATTTTTATACGCTAATGATTATGTTATATGCTAATCATTATGATTTTGAAGACTGGAGTCCTAGGACTCCCAATCTAGATTAAGACGCATTCCTCACTATTGCAGTCTGGACAAATGTTGACAAACATGACTAGTTTGGTTCTACATGCTTTGCTTATTGTTGTTATCTTTAAAAAAAGGCTGAAATAATTAAATAGTTACAGTTATGTGCACTGTGTTAAAAAAGGACACTGCATGAATCTTTATGGCCAGGTGCTGTATTTTGATTAATGTGCAGTCAGGCTTCAAAAAAAATTACCAAGAGGTAATTCTTGTCTTCGTAATCATAATTGGTTTCAAACCCAGCAAAAAAAGCATAATTTTTATACTCTGTAAAGCTTATCCAATGAAACTTGGGTTTTTTAAGAAAGTTAAATACATGTTCAGAAAGGAAGACATCATTCAGTATTTTGCTGATTCACTGCTTGCATTTACTTAAACCATTTATTTCAACATGGGCTAGAGTAAATCTGTTACAGACCGGACCTGGTAGCGCAATCGGTAGAGCGTCGGCTCCAGGTACTGGAGGCCCCGGGTTCAATCCTGGGCCATGACATACCAAAGTCGTTAAAAATGGTAGTGGTATAGCTCCCTTGCTAACGCTCAAACAAATGTAAGGGAAGTTCCGACTGGTTGTCGGGATAATGCGACTGGGTGTGGTATCATGCCAGGTGTTCACGGCATGCTATACACATTGAAGGCAACACTATATCTGCTTCAAATGGACACCGTCTTCAGATAACCGAAATACTGTTGGTGGGACGATAAACCCAATAAACAAACAAACAAATCTGTTACATGAGAATTAAAAAACTTTCAGAGATAAAAACATTTGGCGGGGTGTGGTGGGGTGTAATTAAGCTGGCAAAACATCACAAAGACAACCATAACCAATGGACCAAACTGTCACATGTTTTCTGTATAATAAATAGGGATTTGTTCAGCATAACATCACTTAGTTAGCTTATTTAGGCAGGTCAGTGTATTTATGTATGTATACAGTCAAATTACCTTTAACTTAAGAATTAAGCAAGAAGTGCTAAAAGAGTGACATTGAAAATTCAAGAAAAACATAAATGAATAGTTTATAAATAGTTTATTCAATGGAAAAATTATGTACACATAACATCATTTTTATTGAAGGATAAATGATGAACATTAGTGGAATTCTAACAACGATGTTGTTTTTCGATACATATTGACAACACTGGGTACTATAAATGTCTAATAACCATAAAAAGACTTGAAACAATATAAATTAACTTCAAGCATACCAAAAACCTATTGATATCATTTATAAGTTTATAAAAACAATAATTGCTATTATGCCTCTATCAATTGGCTAGCTGTTGTTGCTTTTTATTATTGCTTTACATTTTGGCAGCTTCCTTTTTTCAAATCCATTTTCTGAATATCTTTTAAACATATAGGTACAGGTATTTTAAATATGAAACTAATTAAAAGTTTAAGAACAAACATAGTTTACTGAACTTTTCAAGTAAAAATGCAAAAAGGGTAAAAAATAAACCAATGAGAATGAGGAATGATATTTGGCATTCCAACAACAAAAATAGAAGAATAAGCCTCACATATTACCAAATAAAATAAAGACAAATATGAAAAATTAACAACCAATAATGAAAGCAAAATTTCAATAGGCCAAATAAAAAAGCAAAAAAGATACTTATGGCTTCATTTCTCATCTATGTTTGATGTAGAATAAAGTGCTTCTTTAAAGTGTAATAAGCTTTAATCAATAAGCTATTTTAAGATCTATTTAATGATCTTATATGCTTGTTTCAATTAGCCTCTTTCACATTCCTATTGAGCGAGTTATTCTCGGACAACCTCCCCAACGGTCATGTGAACAGACTAAGTCAGTTCACATTTAGGACCAGAATTTTTAATGTTTATCCTTAGTGCTTAAGAAAATAAATGTCTACCTGGCACACATTCTTCACAATTTAACAGATATGTTCTAAAGGAAAATATATATCTTGTCTTTAAAATATAAAACTATACCAATTAAAAAGTTAAACATGATACTCATCAAAAAGTCTTATATCTACAAATGCATTTTGATGCAATATACAATGTACACTAATAAACCTACTGCCAATATCATTTCTGAATATTTGTTTTCACCAATATTACTCCAGTATTACTTAATTTCAGGCTAAAAATAGAGAAAATGCTAAACTCAACCTGCAAATGTCACAAAACAATCAAGAATAGCTACTTTAATGCAAATAGGATGACAAGCAAATGGAGTCAATTCACTTCATTCAATGTACATAAAAATTCAGTGTTCATAAGACATAAATTAGCTTGTCATCCTAAAGTTCTATTTTATTTTTCAGTATTTCATAACTGTACAAAATGTTATGTTAGAGCGGTATCTAGTCAAGAGCACTTTTATTTTATTACACAATTTATGTAACAAAACATATTTAGAT
Source organism: Sinonovacula constricta (assembly GCA_007844125.1). Classification (NCBI taxonomy): domain Eukaryota; kingdom Metazoa; phylum Mollusca; class Bivalvia; order Cardiida; family Solecurtidae; genus Sinonovacula; species Sinonovacula constricta. The sequence goes on along the minus strand of CM017565.1, from coordinate 38,166,854 downwards.
TAAAAGTGTCAAAATCTGTGATAATTGTTGCAGTTTTAGAATTGTAACATGAAGAATTTCACATGTAATTATTTATTTTCCCATCCCTCCCATTCTTTCATTCTTAAATTTACAATATTCAGTAACCAATATCTCCTCTATTGTTCCTCCCTGTTGGTTTCACCACTTCACTTGCTGCATTTATTAATAACCAAAACCAAATCTTCACCATTTGATTACAAACTACATGTAAGTGTAACAAGACATAGAACTAAAGACTGAGCAGCAAATAGTGTAGATCTTGATCAGAAAGTTCCCAGCAGGGAGCTGGCTGATCTGGATCTTTAATATAAAATTTTACTTAAGCACTGTAAGTGCTTAGCAAGCTAAGAGCACAGTTGTCACTAGAAATAGTGTCCCCACTTCCCCCATCCCCACTTTATCTTTTCACAATTGTTTCTCTTATTTATCCTAGTTGGTTCAATCCTATAGTTCCATAAACCCACCCCACCCCTGACTTAACAGCATAAAAAAATAACTCATCCATTCTCCATTTATATTATAAGATCACTTATAGTGGTCTTGAAATATGTAATGCAGTACATTTTTTACTCATCCCCTCTTCCCCCCTTACTGACACTTCAGTTGCCCCCAAGAACATTGCCTCCACCTCCCCAATTATGCCGCCCCCCTCCACCACCTCCGTCGTTAGCAGGCCTTGCACGATTGGCTGGCGGGACTCCAAAACCTGACATACCACCGACCCTGTTAGGCAAGAACTTGTACCTGAAATGACAAATATGATGGTAAATCATTGTTTTACACAGTTCAAAGTTGAGAAAGAATGTGTTAGGGAAGTACTAGTGAAGTTGACAATGGAAACATACCTCATATATACACTCACCAAGAGGACTTAAAATATTGACACATTATAAGGAAAAGCAACTACTGGGACAAAGATGGGATATGTATAAGAAGAAGAAACAAGCTCACAAAGGCAAAGGACATAATGTGGTACGGTCTTCTAGCTGATCTGCGGTACCCTGGTGGTTCTACCCAGATATTTGTCTGGGGTCTTCCTCCACTAAAATAGTTGGATGTCGCTAAAATGATCATTATTGTGTCTATGGCGATGTACATGGTATGTAAATACAAAAATCTTAAAATGGCATATCTATTTTTTTTCTGTGTAAAACTTTAGACATAATTTGATAACATATTATCCAACAAAGCCTTATATTAATATGTTTAAAACTGAGAGAAATTGTTAAAACACTTTCCAAAAGATTTTTATAAATGAGTGTAGCTTGTTGACTTAATGCTTAAATTTGGTATCCAACAGTTATGACAAAAAAAATTCTCAAATGACCAAATAAGTTATTGTTACCTGCAAAGATCTTGCAAAATGTTGCTCATTGATGCCCTAGATCAGTGTGAACAGTGAACATAAATCCCCATTTCTCACTTCAAACAGGTGTTCCTATCTGAGCCATGCTGCAGAGATAGCTTTTTTTAACTAAGAAAACCATGTGACAACTCCCTTTTGAGATTATCTATTATATTATCTATTTTTAGCAGAGATCATTACCGTGCTTATTGTTAGATTTGAAATTATTAAATTTTTACAGTGATTATATCATGATTTGTACTGTCTAAACAGAGTATGAGTTCATGCAGAAATTATACACGAATTCCCCAGAGCAGTGGTAAGATAATGTTACATGAATTTGATACAGGCAAACTGTCGGATACCACCTTTAAGTTCAAATCCAAGCAGGGGTCCCAACCCAAATGTAATCAGGTCTTCCAGCAGACTGTTTTTGCATCAGTGGATTCTACATTTGTGTTAGATATTTCTCTACCTTGTATATCAAATGAAGCTACTTTTCATTAACTATTAATTTGCTACATTTGTTAACAGCTCAGACTAATTCTTAGGCATCTTCTTACATTGACATGCAAAGGTGCCTAAACATCATGAGCAACTAGTGAAGGTCCTAATCAGACAGCTCCTTGCAGGAAGTTGTGTTGGAAGCTCTAGGATCTGGATCTACACTATTTGCCAATATTGTATGAATATATGCTTAGCAATCTAAAGGTTAATGTACCTGTGGGTCAAAAACTAGTTAAACTTTGTTTTCTTTTGATCGATACCTAGCATCACACACAATTATAATCAGTGTGACATCAAACTTGGTAAATTTTTTGTTGTTTTTGAGGAAGGTTTGTTTTGTTTGTTTAATGGGTTCTCGTCCCATCAACAGTATTTCAGTTATCTGGAGATGGTGTCCACTTAAAGCAGATATAGAGCTGCCTTCACTGTGTATAGCATGCCGTGAACACCTGGCATGTTACCACATCCAGTTACATTATCCTGACACTGGGCCAACCAGTCATGGAACTACCCTTATATTTGCTTGAGCATTAGCAAGGGAGCTATACCATTACCATTTTTTACAACTTTGGTACGTTGTGGCCCGGGATCGAACCTGGGGCCTCCCATACCTGTAGCCGACGCTCTACCGACTGCGCTACCAGGTCCGGTTTTGAGGGAGGCTTCACCCAAGAGAAGAAACTGGGCTAAACCACCAATACTTTTCAGGTCTGCCTAAAGATATCCTCACAGAAAGTTTACTTGTTTTGTAACAATACTTACAAGAACTGTGGACAATTGAGGAGCCTCACACCTCCAAAGTCCTGTGGGTATTTGAACATGAGGAAGAAGTAGAGATGGCCAACAATGATGCCAAGAAGTTCAGCAAAACCTCTGAAATGAATAGTAGATATTATAATACATCAATGAGTACATCAATACAGAAACTGAAGTTTATAAAAGATATGTGATATGTTTGAAGGATTAATTAACATACAATAAGCTATATACATTTAAGGTCAGCTAAAAGGACCAATACATGACCTTATAATTTTCTTAAAATTTGTATCTTTAAAAAAAAAGTTTTGTCAGCAGACTTAATCTGGGTTAAAGCAACATGGAGCAACAACTTAATAGCCAAGAGTGGCAAAAGGACAATTGGGTTACTACTTTCCAAGGTGACCTGAAGAAACTCAGTCCATGTTCAGAGAAATGGTGACAATGGTTATTTATAAAAACTTCTATCATCCGAAACTTACCCTCCACCCACGATCATGTTGAATGCTAGAAGAACCCAGGGTAGATACACAGCCTGTAAACATAATGAAATATTGAATTACTTAAGGTACTTATAAAGGGAAATTAAAGGTACCATCAGTATATCTATTTACTAATGAAAACCTGCCAACAATGAATCAGTTATTCCTATTTGATTAACTATACAATAATTGTACCAGTTTAATTTCTATTTTGTTTTTGTTACATAGAAACAATACAATTATGGTCATATGGCAAGGTCAAGCTATTGGTGGTGGAAGCCCCAGACATGTGTCTGGGTAGAACCACCAGCATACCACTGATCAGCTAGAGCCAGAAGACCTCTTCCCATGCCAGTTCTGGGACTCGAACCCATGCAGTAAGGGGCTGAAGACTTACAAGTAGCAAGTCAATCTAATCTATTGGATTAAATTGTAATTCCTTGCTGACAAGATGCACTTGAATGCTGTGAGCCAACAACTTCTCAGTCACTCACTATGTGGGTTCAAGTCTCAGTTGGAGCAAAAAATTGCACGTGGATAAGTCTTACAGGCAACATTTGGTAGAACTCATACACATGTCATATGGTCTGAGAAGATTTATGTCTCTGTCAAGGCTACCACGCACAGCCCTAGATTCTGTTGAGACTCACCTTGAAGCGGGTACCAAACCAGAAGGAGACAATCATGTCCTTGTTCAACTGGCACCAAACATACAGCACACTGAGGATCATCGGGTCCATCAACAGCTGCAACAATGACACAATAACATTATATCCTATTTACTCTTGCTAACAAAGTTAAAATTATCCATTTAAAATAGTCATTTGATTTTTGATGTGTGTGTGACATGGGACACAAGACAAACAGAACTTTGAATCAATTAAAAGTCACAAAAATAACACAATAAATGACTGCATAAGAGCTCTAGATTTATATGTGAGTATATTGAGCCATTTATTTCTATCATGACCAAGCTGGCGTTACACAAACAAACAGAATCATAAACAGTGTTGTATGCAATGATCCAAGATGTAATACCGATAACCATTGTATTTCATTTTTTATATTGCATCTCATTTTTTATATAAGATCAATTGTGTCAAATGAAGCAATGTCTAATGCCCACTCTAGTTAACCTTTGACATAATATATAATTATATTATAATTAACCTTAGAACAACTTCAAAGGAAGAACAACTCTTTCAAGTTAATATCAATAATTCTTTAGCATGTTTAGATAGTGTATATTAACTGTAAAGACTAACAATAGTTGCATGAAAATGAGTCATCAGTAGTCAACTCTCTATGAGGGTTGGTGAATTTCTATAATTTACCAAAAAGTATTTGAAGAAAATGAAAGGCAATTGATTAGAAAATTAACTTACCATCATTTCACCAATTAGGCCAATGATCTAAAGACATGGTTAAGAAAATCAACAGTACACAGATACAATGCTATGTATTTCCGAATTACAGAAAAAAATTTAACATCAACTACTAGTTACTAGGCTGATAAGGCATCAGTCAGTCATTTTTTAAATGACTGGTGGACTTTGTCTTTTCCCTTGAAACATGATGCTGCTTTCTGTCTTGAGATTTATGGACATCCAGCTTATAATGTAAATTACTCTTTTCTTTAAAACTGCAGTGGCCAATTATGATAATTAAAGCAATGTACAGCTATTTTGGTGGAGGAAGACCCAATACAAATGTCCAGGTAGAACCACCAGCGCATGGCAGGTCTACTGAAACGCATTCCCACATTGAGTCCTTCACCCTGAATGAGACTCGAACTCTCACTGTTTAGAGGTTAAGCTGTCGGCAACTCTACCACTAGGACATGTTGCCCCCTGAAGAGACTGTGATCAATCCTACAGATTAAAGTATTGAACTGTAAAAGAAAATCTTTAGAAGGATACAACTAGGCAAATCCAGTTAAACAGCAACATGAACATATACTCTGCAGGCTTTCCATCAAAAATACCTGAAAAGAAATAAGTATTCATCAGCTAAAATATTTAAAATTGTTGCTTACATGTTAATTTTTTTTGTTAAGGTAATATGTAAATATGTGTGTATTTGTCCTGATTTTTAGTTTGATTATTGTGTTTATTATTTAAAATATATTGCAGCAACACAATTATGGTCATCAAAACGACATCCAGCTTGCAGGTATAAAAACTTTTTTATTGATATTGGGTGCTATTGGACACTTATAATGAACTATTAATAAGTAACAATCAGGAAAGCAAAAAAAGTTAAATAAAATATCAATCTGTATTCTACTTCTTTAAAGAAACAAAGCATTTAAAAGATGATAGCAATGACATTATAACTTATTATGTGTTTTTATTAGTTCTTATCACTTACAATTTTCTTTTAGAAATGTCTGCTCACGTTCTAAAAATATATTTACATATTGTGCATAGACTATATAACATTGACACCAGGGCTACATACCTGTTTCAAGTCTTGTTGAGTAAGTATAGAGGAAGTACAGATTGATTAAGTAGTGAAAACTGGTTGGAACGAATAGAACTGCTGTTAGGGGTCTCCATATCTGTAATAAAAGCATGAATTTTCAAACATTATTACTTTTATGATTATAGTAAATATATATTTATACTATTTATTCTACATGGACCAGGAGAAATGTGTTGATCTTATAGGACTAACATTGTGTGCCAAATATTGATTTTGAGCATGGCACATTCTAATCCTATGTCAATAAACTTTGATATCACATGGGCATGGATGCTCAGGACATATGTCAAAAGTTTAAATGACTGATAGTTACTTCACACCCACTGCTTCTGCATTGCATCTCTATGTGCATCCTTAAGTGTTACTTTCTGTTTTAGCCATTACAGTAGCTATATTGAAAAAAAAGCTTGCCCTGTAAGCAAGAGGTTGTGGGTTCTGGTACTAGAGAATGTACTTTCAAAATATAAGCTCAACAAGCTAAAATAAATTAAATATATTTTTCTAACCTGGAATCTGTAGATCACTTCATTGTATAACAAAACAAGATGTCGAGGATTCAGCAGTCCGAATTTCGCCGCTATTGGCACCACAACGGACCCCGTAAACCAATATTTTGTTATTCTTGGAATGCTTCGGTACCAATCACCGATGTCGTTCGTAGCCATTTCGACTTATTTTCTCATCAACTCAATAGGTACTAGATGAATTTGACAACAAACACAAGAATAATTGATTATTCTACGTGGCTTTTAGCGAGTTAGTTTCAACCGGAAGTTGTCATTTCTATTTTTAGAACTGTTTGTTTTGCTATCCCGTACTACCATGCTAACCCAATTTCGCGTTCTAATTATTCTCTCGATCACGAATTTGAAATTTTATGTAAGTGTAAATCCAAAATCAATTTCTTTTACCGTTAAAACTTAGATGTAAAACTTATGTTATTCATTTTGCTTGCAACCAGGCATGTTAATGAATCAATATACGTGCAACTAGTAGACAAACGCATACAGTCACAGACAACTTTAAAACTGTACAGAAAAAAAAACACACACACAAACACAAAAAAACACACACAGCGTTTACTAAGCTGCTGATTTTGCACATGCATACCATGACAACTTACGATCGACACCTTTTAGACATGCTGTGAGAAGTTCCCAGCTCTTTTACCTATTCAATCAATCGAAGAAAACTTACTTTTAATTAAAAATAAATGTATAAGACAATCTAATTAAGGTAATAGACTAATTAGATCTATCAAATGTTACGATTTTATCATTACGAAAAAGTACACGGCATTGACAATGTCTTCATTCGTGTGATTATCGCAGTTAGTTGTTTGCGTTCATCTGCCTATTAATGCGACTGGCATGACCACAGCCAGATAGCAAAGGTATATGGGACACATGTGGGCTGTATCTGACATTGCCTATATGGGTTTAATAATGTGGGTCCCATATGGGTCCCATGTACAGATATGTTTTCCCACACGGGACCCATATGGGTCCTTTATATCTATCTTTTTCGTATTAAATTAATAGAGAGTATAGAAGTAAATTACGAATGTGTTTGTGCCATAGATGTAAATTATCATGATAATTCAATTGTGCTATCATTATGAAATGTTGACAGTCTGTCATGGGACCCATATGGGCTGTATCTGAGATTGCCTATATGGGTTTATCTATGTGGGACCCGTGCGAATATATAACTCGTACTAGATCCAATAAATTGGGGAAATGAGACTGTATGACACGGGACCTACATGGGTCCCATTTTAGTAAATTTATCAAAACCGCAGATGTTAAAATTGCACTTATTAATTTTGGTTAAAACACAACAATTAAAAACAAAAACAAATCAAACGCACACACACAAACAATAAAAACAACAACATTGAGCCAGAGTAAAGAATGGAATAAAATATTACCTCTGGATAATTTATGAAAAAGCTGTCTTTCATAAGATTGTGTTGTCTTTGAGTTGAGACAATCAAAATCATCGCGACGCTTTCAGATATTTCTATCTCAACAACAAAATACATAGGCTACGACGTGCGGATTGTGTGGTCTTCGTCATATACCTAAGTGCGTGTACTATTGTAATAAGCCTTACTGTTCAAACAGTACCGTACATAAATATGCTCATATATTTTTTTTCCAAATCGATTTTTAATATTACAGATTTTCAAATCTATTTTTTTAACAAATTGAATACTTAGAAAAATGTTTACTTGACAATTGATTCTTTTGCACTGTTCCCATGCAAAACTGTTGGGTTTCTCTTCATTGTGTTATGAATGTCTCAGTGTCGTTTGTTAGTATTCTACCTTTGTTGTAACACCTTCATCGAGTCATGTAAATGGTTAACTTTTACATTCCAACCCCTTGCAATGTAAAATGAAAGCGCTGCATGTGCTCTGGTATTCACTGCTTCGGAAAAGTAACTAGAACTATCGCTGAATGCGATTCATACCCCCACCAATGTCCTTGACAAAGCTGGTACCAGGGTAAGATGGGTTCTGCACATTGCCCAGTTGGGGTGAACATTTGAGACAAGTTTGAAGAAAATCCTTCCATTAGTATAGAATTTATAGAGCGGACCTGACATATTGTCTAGTATTGATTGTAAGTAAATTAAAAGACTTAAAAAAGGGGCATAACTTTGTTAAAATGCAATACAGAGTTATGAAACTTGACCTGCATATCTTACTTGTGATGTTCATATATCTTTTAAGTTTCAAGCAAATAACTGTGCTAATTTCAGAAATATTCAAGTACATGTTAAAATTTAAGAACATTTTCAAGTCAATTTTGACCATCAAGTGTGACCTTGACCTTAAGCCGGCACAAAGGTAACATGGGTTCTGCACATAACCTTGTTGAGTTGAACATTTGAGTAAAGTTTGAAGAAAATTCTTCCATTAGTAAAGGATTTATAAAGCGGACACGACATATTGTCTAATACTTGATTGTATGTAAATTTGAGGACTTAAAAGGGGCATAACTTTGTCAAAATGCAATACAGAGTTATGAAACTTGACCTGCGTATCCTAATTGTAACACTTCATATATATTTTAAGTTTCAAGCAAATACTTTTACTAGTTTCAGAAATATTCAAATACATGTTAAAATTTAAGAATATTTTCTAAGTCAATTGTTAACCTTCAATTGTGACCTTGACCTTAAGCCGGCAAAAGAGTAACATGGGTTCTGCACATCCCCTTGTTGAGATAAACATTTGAGCCATGATTAAAGAAAATCTTTCAATTAGTGTAGGACTTACAGAGCGGACACGACATATTGTCTAATACTTGATTGTATGTAAATTTGAAGACTTAAAAGGGGCATAACCTTTTAAAAATGCAATACAGAGTTATGAAACTTGACCTGCATATCCTAATTGTGACACTTCATATATATTTTAAGTTTCAAGCAAATACTTTTTCTAGTTTCAGAAATATTCAAATACATGTTAAAATTTAAGAATATTTTCTAAGTCAATTGTTGACCTTCAAGTGTGACCTTGACCTTAAGCCGGCAAAAGAGTAACATGGGTTCTGCACATCCCCTTGTTGAGGTGAACATTTGAGCCAAGATTAAAGAAAATCTTTTAATTAGTGTAGGACTTACAGAGCGGATACGACATAATGTCTAATATTTGATTGTTTGATATTTGACCTTCAATTGTGACCTTGACCTTGAGCTGACACATGGGCAACATGGGTTCTGCACATCCCCTTGTTGAGGTGAACATTTCAGCTAAGTTTGAAGAAAATCCTTCAATTGGTATAAGATTTATAGAGCGGACACGATAATGGAGACGGACGTACCGACGGACGGACGGACCGACCGACGGACGGACGGACAAAGCGAATGCATTATAGCCTCCCCCCCCCCACCCCCACCCCCACCCACACACACACACATTTTGTGGTGGGGGTATAATTAAACTTTAAGATATTAAGTCAATTGAGAAGAGGTGTAGATAAGCTGCCACGTACATATTTTTGGTTAGATGGCCCACCCCTTCTCAATCTTTGCACCTTATTTTTTATTGTAGTGGACATAAGCAAAAAGTTGGGTGGTCAGATATCGCCCTATGCCTAATACACCACACGTATTACTGGATATTATATTATTACGCGTCTGGGTTGCGATTTATCGAAGATATATCTAATTTTAGCCGACTGGAAATACTAATGCGAACATTTGATGGTTTTGTTCGGAACTTTAACTGTGTGGATTTGCCTGTTGTTTCACATTGTATTATAAAAATGCGAAGAACTACTTTTGCTGCGCTGAGAAAACCGAAATAAACCTTAAACCGATGGTAGGCAGCTTTAAAAGTGAAGCGAAACAATGCATTCATTGCTTACCGATTTAATACAATAAAACAACATAAAACATGCTCGTACTAAGTCTAAGTGGTGCAGTCATTAGAGCACTGGACTTCCACCCAAGAGATCCGGTTTCGAATCTTACAATAAAACATTTTATTTTGTATTACTTTATAACTTTTGTCTTTTTCATATTTACACCTCTTACATTTTTATGGACGAATTACGTTTTAGTATAAATTTAAAAAAGCACACAATTTACAACCGTTTTCGAAAAGGTAAAACACCGCGCATGCCAGTTGTCTCATGGCATTAAGAACTTTTAAATGCTTATGACATCGCCAGATATATTTCTGTGAACAATTTTCCGTAAATTGGTTTACATTCCGATCTAGCGCTAGACTTTGTGTAACACAATGTACGTTTTATTTATTTACTTTTTTCAATAAAGAAACCTATATCATACTGTGCGTAATTACTTTATTCCTTTTTATGAAACAGTAAAAATGTACCCATGGGTGAAGGGGAATATCTTCAACTATGTCCTTAATGAAGACAGGGCAACTCTTTCATTATTTCCATAAACTGACGTGAGGTAACTGTTTTATTGTCAGATAAAACAATATGTTAGTCATGTTTTAATATATGCCATTCAGTGTATTTAAAAAACAAGAAAATTATAACACTTAATATTACAGCACTAAAGTGTTTGTTGACGTATGATAGGAAAGCGTCGCCAATTAAAAGCTTAGTATTTCGTGAAATTTGTATTACAATGATAGTATTCCGATAATGATAAACAATATTTTTATGATTTTTTGTTAATAATATTAGGAGATACAATAATATATAATTTTATATGAAAATAAATCAACATATATACATCAGTTTAAGGTGCAGAAAGTCCTATGAATTCCATCATGGCATGGAACAATAGTCATGTATAACATTAGTATACTGACATACGCTTTGAACCATGCAAAATTAACGCAAAATTTACATAGCGGCTTTGGCCTTGGATACATTTTCATATAAACATAGGACCTTTGTACAATAAAAAGTTCTAGTAAATAAAATGATATATCATCTTTACGAAAACTGTTCTGCTAAGCTAAGCATCGTTTAAAAGTAAACAAAATCAATAGTTAAACCATACACGTTTAATGATATATCGGATACACATCTCGTGATTTTACGTTGGCAATATATAAGTTACATGCGCATTTATTGATTATAAGCCACTGCTGGGCACCCGTGGCGTAGTAACAGAGTCGTCGATTTATAACTCTTCTGACTGCTTGGTCGCTCACCGTTCGAGTCCCGTTCGGGGCGAATGACATAATGTATGAAGGTCTTCAATATGACCTGTCATGCGCTGGTGGTTCTGCTCAGATATTTGTCTGTGATCATACTCCTCCAGATAGCTGGACGTTCGCTTTATTGGCATATTGGTCGCCTCAATGTATTTCAAAAACAAAAAATAAGCTATTGCTGTCCAACATCTCCATCATTGTTGAGACCGCAGTCCATGGTGTCCCAGGTAAGCATTGACTCTTACAATGGCAGTTATCTTTCTGTGTCCTTGGCATCCCCCGGCTGTGGTCAACATCGTTCAAGTCCTTAGAGCCATTCTCAAGCTAATCTTTTGGATTATAGGCAACAGAACTTCAGCAACTAGACCAGAAACATTCCTCATCACCAAATTCGCTTTTTGCTTAAAACATATTTATGTCAGCGGTTATACCTTTATGTGGGGAAGTCTTTCAGCAGAAATGCAGGGCGTTGGGGTTTTTATCCATACGTTTGTCAGAAAATCCCAGGAAGTCGTCTCACGAAAATGCCCTTGTTCTCAAACATCTTAGGAGTATCAATTCCTGCACGTTGCTTAAATTATGTGACATACTTTACGAGCATGGACTTAATTAAAGGTCAAATGATGTTTCATTCCCGTAAGATTTATACAAATAATACCTAACTTAAAAGAACCATATATGTCGCATATGAATGAAATGCTTTTATTAAATAAGAAATTAATATAGAAATTCTTAACTTTTTCCCTTTTTTGCCCGTCACATAATAGGTAGACTTGTTGCCTTTAAACGACTTTTGTTGCCTTTACTTGGTCTTAAATGTAATCTATGTCATCTATGTGCTATTTATTAATTGGCCTGTAAACATTTTTATTATCAGGGTGTGCAATGTTAAACAATTTAATTAAATATCAGGTAGTGGTTTTACTTGTCATAGTTACCTCTTTTGCATAGTATTGTTTCCAGTGGTTGTGCAAATGTTACTCTATTAAAAGTTCTGGGACTGTCATTAATTGGACAAATTATAAAGAAATTAAACTGGAATGTTAAGTTAAAGGTTCACACAACTCGGGGCTAATCTAGATTTTTGGCGCAACAAATCCAACTGCTCAGCAATGTGTTTTAAAACAAGTCAGTCACAGTTGGTCAATTTAGTATGTTTTTAAAATTATTGAACCAAAACAGTTTATATTTACAATGAATAATGAAATAAAATATTATCTCTAATTAATATATTTAAATATGTATGAAGCGCGGATCGTGTTTTATATTTCATGTACCTGTCCAAAACTTTGATCAAGTTGCTTTACATAAGATAACTTAAATATTCAATGTTCAATCTTATATTTTGCTTTCATTTACATACACAATGATATATATGTATTTTTTTATATATAATTATGAAGATGTTATCTTTTCAAGAAACACTTGTACACAGCGGTCCGGTAGAACCTCTATAAAGTAGAGAATCTTGTTTTGGTCGCGGCATGCTGCAATAATACCCGGACTGGCTGCCATGTTTTTCCGAGCCTCGATTTGGACTCGGTGATGATGTCATAGACTGTTCTCCGTTGGTCATCAAATGCATCGCCCTACCACCTGGCGATTGTAACAAATAATCCGTATTTAACCGATAAGGAGCGCTTGCGTCAAAGCTCGGCTGCATCGCTTGCGCAAGACCTGCAAAATCAAATTTATACGCGTAGCGTTTTCCATGAACCTTCGTCATGATGTTTTTGTCGTAATAATATCGCAGCGCTCGGCTTAGTTTATCATAGTTCATATTTGGCTTGCTTTTGCGCTCGCCCCATTTTCGAGCGACCTCATCCGGGTCATTGAGTTTGAATTCCCCGTTGTGTCCCTCCCAGGCGATGGTGGAGCCATTAGAGGAGTCTGACAGAAGTTCTAGAAGAAACTGCCACAACTGGATTTGACCGGAACCTTGAAATGTAATAATTAATATAGGCCTACAGCTTTACAAATGCATTTACAAAATGCAGAGTACTACTTAATAGCGCATAACAGATTAATTAGTCAAACGAATATAACACTTAGCGCATTAACAGATGAAAAAAGTAAGTTTAACGAATGGGGTACATTGGTGAAATGGAAATTGTCTCCCTTGTTAGTTAATATCCGATGTGTTCTAAACAATAGGTAGGGCCTTTTAGCAGACATTATTAGACTTAATCGCCTGTTCTTTTGTAAATATTGCAACTACAAACTGGGAAAATTCTTACTTTTGCATATATAAGCTTAAAATTCATTTAAATACTTAAAGAGTTATGTTATTTAAAAAAGCAAATGGAAGTATTTGTTGATGAGGGTCAACATACACTCCATAGAGCACAAAAAACCGAGTAAAACAAATGAAAAGACCTTCTTAGCAATTATTCAGGGGAGACTATTCGTTAATGTATCTCATTGAAATTGGTTTTCGGTTTCCACTCTTGTGAGTGTTTAAGTTTGTATCCCAGCAAGTAAGTAAATTACCAACTTAAAAAAGAAGAATGCACGGTAAGCAAATCAGTTAAGAAAAGAGAAGATTGAACATGATATATTTCGTTAATGTGCTGTTTAATAGTATGTTTTATAACAATCTGACCCTACCAAAACACTATTTTAGTCAGTGAGTGACGCTGTTTTACATAGATTCGTTGTTAAGGTTATGCCTTCACAAGTATGCATTTTTATCGTAGCAATAATTATGCTTGCAATAATGATGCTTTCAAACACACTGTTTTATCTTCCCTATTACAAGTTTATATCGTCTGTGCAATATGGTATAAAATCTTAATTGAAAATTTATTTGTCGATGAATTTGTGAGTGTGTGTGTGTGTGTGTGTGTGTGTGTGACGTGTTGTACTTATGCTGGCTAGTGAAAAATGATAAAAAGGACAAAACGTCATAACAACAACAACAACAACAACAACAATTTTTTAACAAAAAACAACAATTAAAAAACTTGATTTTGTGTGTATTTTTTTGTGTATAATTTGAACCCAGGACGACTTGTTCGGCAGTCTGCGTCACATGGTCTTGATAGAAAGCATTTCCAAGAAGATATGCAATCAACCGACTTTAATAAACAATGTCAGTTTATATTGTTCCTTTTAGTTTAGTTTGCCGCCTTTCTTTTCGTTTTCATCACACACATTGTACTATCTGCGATCGTCTCTTAATTCAGAAGTTTATATTGAATCTGTTTCACTGCTGTTGTTGTAGTAGTCACCAACGAATTATAATATATAACTTATGCCTAAATATTTAAAATACTTTCGAAACATTTTAATGGAATATAATATATTTTATAACACTAAATTCTCCCTACCTGGATTGTTCAGTCTACTACTCATGTGGCCCAGCAGCTTGAATGATTCTGAAAACAACAACAACCGGAAATGAACAAATAAATACATGTATCTTAAAGGAAGCTTTACTTAAAATGTTTCATAAAATGAACAAATGAACAGAAAGATAACATAATAAAAATACTTTGTTAAAAATATTAATATACCTAGTTCTGTAGGACGAAGATTTTACAAAAAAGCAGCAACAAAGACAATAAAGTCACTTAAACCGTACTAATAGAGCAAAGCTCGACCTAAAAGAATGTAATGACTAAATTTAAAAAATAAAAACCGGCACACACATTATTACCTTTTCACCATCTACTATATAAAAATGCAAAAATAAAACAATTGAATGAATTTTGCAAACTTTTTAAAACAACAACTAAGTGTTGTTGTTGTTTTTACTGTAACCTCCATACTTCGCTAACAGCTTTAAGTTGTCTGGAAAAGTTCAAAGCAAAACCAAAAGCGAAATAATAAAAATATTTTTTTTAAAATCGTGAAAATAAAAATAATAACAATATATTAAGGACGTGTTCGTTAGTAATTTTTGCGCATCTTTTATGCGCTACCATGGGAGATAATCACTAACAGCAACTCGTCAAAAAGAAATTAGTTGTATAACTTTCGGAAGTTGTTATGATTTCAGCTACGGAACACCACGACAAAAATTGTGTCAAGATATCGAATAAACGGGCATTTTGTAAACAGGTCATGGACAGAAAGGACCAGAAGAGTACAATGCGCATTTAAATCGTATCGGCTTTCTTAGAAATCGGATTCATTAGAACATGATGGTACTGATAATTTTGAGCGCATGAATGGAAAAATTCAGGTTACATAAGCAAACAAAATAATTTTAAGTTTGTTCAATTTTGTATGCCAAAACCTGGGCGCGCACTGTAACTTATCATCTTAGAAATATCATGTTTGGTTGTTTCCCAGTATTAATTACATATATGTTATGTTATATATATCTGTGTAACTAATTGACATCATGCAGTAAACTACTAGCTCTAGTGACAAGTGTTTAGTAAAGACTATTTTATTGATAAAAGACATACTGTTGAACTGTATGAACTAAACTGAACAGGATTATTTTAGACTGTTTGATTGTTATTAATTTCTCAATTTTTATATTCTCAGTGAATTTTTTACTATGGAAACCATCGATAAATGACATTAAGCTCAACATTTCAAATATTGTTTAGTTTATAAATTGAAATGGATGTTAAATAAAAAGAAATACTCTAGCTATGACATTTTTTCTAAAAAGAATAATTTATTTGTCTAGATACATCTTTTTCACACTTATTGTTGAGAGAATATATTAGTAATTACTTTTGTAAAATTGTAAATATTTTTAAAAGAAACAGTAATTCATGTGTATTTTTTATTTTTGTTAAGGGTGCAACTTTATCACTTTTAAAGAAATGGTAGTCATTGAAACAGTTTTTTCCTATTTCGTTGCCATTACAAGATATATTTTTCTTTCCATTTCTGGATTCACCATTAAATTTAACATTATATATATATATAAAACTAGAAAGTTCTATGAAAGGACTTTTTAAAAAAAATATTTTGCAGAATGCAATTCTTTCCTCATTTTTTTCGAGTAGGGAAATATAAAAAGCTCTTTTTGTAA
This sequence comes from Sinonovacula constricta, assembly GCA_007844125.1. Classification (NCBI taxonomy): domain Eukaryota; kingdom Metazoa; phylum Mollusca; class Bivalvia; order Cardiida; family Solecurtidae; genus Sinonovacula; species Sinonovacula constricta. Next base: position 38,150,610 of record CM017565.1, on the reverse strand, counting down.
AGGAAAATGTTCAGATTATTATGTCTTTCATACAGCATGAAAAAATGGAGTATTTTATGTGTAAATTATGTTTGTTGTGCATGTTAAGACTGCTGGTACTATTTATTTAGTAAATATAGTAGTTTTGACAGTTTTGACATATACGGTTACCATGGACATTGCCAAAAAACTATCTCGACAACATAATTTTTTCTTTTCATTTTTGAATTAACCATTTCATTCTACCTTATAAATAAGAAATTTAGAAAATTCTACCAACTAATTATTATTTGATATAAATGTAGAAAACGCCCTTAAAGAATATAAAAACATAACAAAGGAAACAACAGCAACAACAACACAAGATATTTGTACTAAACATTTACTACAAATTAAAACTGATAAAAAGCGAAAATGAACGCAGTGTGTTACACACACACACACGCATGCACGCGCGCGCACACACACGCACACACACACACACACACACACACACACACACACACACGCGCACGCACGCACACACACACACACACACACACACACACACACACACACACACACACACACACACACACACACAAAGTAGACATTTTTTCTAACCTAAAAACCTAAAAAATGTTCTAACCTAAAAACCTAAAAACTGTGAAAAATTAAAGCAATACACGAAAACAGTAAAGTCAATAAACACATACATAAATAAACAACAAACAATTAAATACAATAAAGAAAAATAATAAAAATACAAAATACAATTAATGTAATAAAAATATATGAAGATTATATTACACAAATTATGAAAAAATGAAACAATATAATTAAACTGGGATGAAGTAGACCAATAATCAAACAATAAATTGAAAAATCAAACAATAAGACTTAAAAATATCGAAAAGTAAACAATAAGACATAAAAAAGTCTTACGATGCCAACAAATATGTGTTTTATTGAAGTTTTGTTTCATCTACATAAATATTTGAAAAAAAACACAGATTGGGTTAAAGGAATAACATATAAATAGGCTAAATTGACTTAAACAACTGAATAGGAAAATCAGAGAAATGTACATGCATGCATATTTATCCCCATTGTCACTAGTATCAGTCTCAACCAGTGTACAACAACACCCCTCAGAAGAAACAAGTTTTGCCCCACCAACAGATGTTGCTGTAGGCAGGTTTTACTGTTTTACAATTTTAAACAATTAACAATGAAACGTTACGCCACCTGTATTAGGTCTGGTCAGATCGACCTTGTCGGCAAGGACGGAGTAAGGCCACAGAGAGGGTTGGGGGAAGGTCATCTCCCGGGTATCACGTGGTTCTGGACACGTGACTTCCCGACCCGGGCCCGGACCAGGCCCATCTACAGTTAGGATAATGCAAATACATGTTAAATATAATTGTATTTACACGTCTATATTGGTTACTTCGCAAATAATACATGATAAAATTTGACAAATAATGACAAAAGAGTCACATGTTTCAGACCTTATTTTTGACACTCTATTTGCGCAATTAAACAGCTCAGACTAAATTATGCAATTAACCGGATCTCTACCTTTTCAAAATATATCAAATTAATTTATATAACGTTTATTACGTTTAACATAACTTCTTATAATGCTATTTCATAGGATTTCTGCAGCTTGTTAAAACACGATAAGTGGATATAGGAAAAAGGTTGGGATTATTATTTTGAAAGATTGATCAGTTTTTGTAACAAAAACTGAATTTTAAATCGTCCACAAACTGAATGAAGAAAATAATTTAGAAACTATGTTAATCGTGCACACACATGCGTGATCTTCATTCGTTCAAATATTAATTACACACAAAATGTTTTTTTAAAACAATTTTCCATTACATAAAAATATCGTCGGACAATAAATGTCATAAAATTGTCGCATTCGTCGCATTTCCGGTACATATTTTTTTACGTTTCTAATTTGTAAGTTCTAATCGGAAGGGGATACACACTATTTATTGTAATGTTGGTTATGTATCTAGATAGAGAAGGAAAGTACATTGTACAAAACAGATTATACCGTGAACAAAAGAGCTGTCTGCAAATAAAAATAACTATGATTTTAACGATGTAAACTTGGCCATATTTTATGTGCCTACACACTCTAATAAGATGCATGAAAACTAGTTTCTAGATTTTAGTTCAAGTATGAATCCAGAATGACTTTTATGAAGAATGATTCGAATAATCGAATACAGAATTATGCGGACATTCTAAATTAGGAAATACAAATTCTGCAATCATTTTCCCTGATCAGAGTTTGTCTGCGCATAGTTGTAATGTTCAATCTTAAAGTACACAACCAATAGACCTAATGCATACAGAAAAATACAATAAAGTACTTTGTTTTTGCAGAGACTGCAATATTAGCGTTGTTTTTGAGGTAAACGGGGGTTATTGCAACGTTGTAAGGGTCTTAACTTTTCGTTATGCTTTATCCATTTGTTCAATATTTTGTAAAAATTTGATTTGTAAAAGTATTCCTTACTATATTATTAAGAATTTGAAGAAACTTAAAATATATTGGTTAAAATGAAATCGGTTTATGAAATTAAAGACGATAAAAAGACAAAGTACGATATGTTAAAAATTAACAATAATTATACGAGTAACTTACACATTTAAACTTAGAAAATTGACGTGACCCATGTATGAAAAAGTGGACAAACATCGCTCGTCATGACCAAAAAACAACAACAATAACCCTAAGTGCTCATGTCTTATTTATATTGTTGCTTTTATAAAATGAAACACAGACACGGAGTGAGCGAATTATATATTTTTTACATCGTTTTACATTGTTTTACATTACTTTGGTAGTTTTTCAAAAGCAATTTACACAAACTACGTTCTCGATTTAATATTAGTGAAATCTACTGCATTCAGTAATAGTGTTATAATGATTTCACTAAATCATCATTGTAATATTGATGTTTATACACCCACCTTTCTTTATAACATCCACATCATCCCCATTGTACCATTTTTTGTCGAACTCAGTAACTTCATTATGTTTTTTTGATAAACTTTCACCAGAACCTTGCAGACGATCGTTCCCTGAAAATCCAGATTCCCGCGCGTAACTGCTCAGCAACCCCGAATATGGCGTCTTTGGATAATATGAGGCCACATTGTCAGAGCAGTTTACAGCTCCCATATCTTCATACCGGTACCCAGATTCCGGTGCGTGGCTGGTTTGAAAAACGGCGCTAGAATCAAATCTCTCGCGGCGGCCATTCGGGATAGAATAAGAACCATATTGATGATGATAGTGATGATGGTGGCTATAGCGTCGTGTTGCCCGGATGTTAGAAAGGTAGTATCCCGGGCTAACTGGCTGTATCACGTGATTTCCAGTGTTAATGTGAAAATATGGAAGATTTGATCTAGGTCCCGAGTTTGAACCGTATTCCGGCCTAGGAAATGGCGGATTGGCGTTGCCCAGTCCGAAGTCTTGAAATCCGCTTCTCGAACAATTGACGTCATCTATATTCTTTCAGGAAGAAACAAGAAAGAAAGTGTGCCATAAAACAACTTGATTTTGACAAGACCCTTATTATAAACAAAATCCCTAAAGAAATGATAAACCAGAAATGCATGTACATTGTTCAATTTTACGAAAATAACTACATATTTCATATAAATGTTTACAATAAGCTCGCTGTGGTTTGATAATCAAACAAGGAATAAAATCAACAAAGATTTTAATTTAAAACTCAAGTTTAGCAGTTACTATGTAAAAATCGGTTGACATAAAATCGAACACATCTTTCATAGTTTTAACTTTGTACACATTCGTGTTGGAAAATAATACAATATTTACATTTTCATTTAACCATTTCTAACAGAATGTTGTCATACGCACAAATTAAAAAAAATAATATACATAGCATACATGGTAAATTCTTTAAAATGATATTTAGCATGATTTCTTTAAGTTGTTTTTTTTTAAAATAAAACGGATTAAAATATTTAGCTATTTATTAATAAGTTTGTGGCATCGCAACAAAGCTAACTTGCGCAAAAACAACGGCACAACTTTTTATCACAAGATCCACATAAATTACTTTTCCTGGTTTGGTCCAAACTGAATTTTCACGACTGAAACAACTCACCCCAATTCCGTTGTTTTTTCAAAGTTCTAAAAACAACAAATCTCACACTCCCATAATTTATCAAATAAAAACTACATCATACGCCTCAAACACGTATTTGCCTTAATTCTGGAGCAGATCCCCTGAAACTTATACTTTTTACACACAATGCGTGTTAACCGCCATCGGGAAGTATACAATTTCCTTTCGGATATACAAACCATTATAAAACTTGTTGTTTTCCCGAAGGCTGTTCTAAGAATCAACCAGTTTCCGGTGCCAGTTTCCTGTGATTCCAAAATTTATTCCCGGCGCATGCGCGCTCCGCAATAACTTATTGTAAAAGAGCATTTGATTGGATAAAGGATTCCAATCGGAAACCTTTATTGCGACCCATTATGAACAGTTTATCACCCTCTCCATTAGCAGTTTATACATAATTAATTGAAAGACGACACTATCTTGTCAGGCGGTTTTCAGAAATCTGCGCCAGTCACGAAGGTTTCTTGTGCACTCAAGCAATAGGCGTTGAACTACAGTTATTTTTACAATAACGTCTAAATAGTTAATTACAGTCGATGAGAAACTAGCAGCAGTATGCAAGTGTTTAAGAGTTGTCATTTTTCTACCCTTTTAAACTGCTTCAAACTGCTAAAACTACCATTATATCAGCAAATACATTGCGTACATTAAGGAAATTTGATGAAATAAATTTTACGAAAAGTAAAAAAGTGGCAGTTGCTTTAGATAGTATTTATTTGTATTATATGACACAAAAGTGCTTCGAAAGACCGTGTACTATAATCATCACCCGCAATCGTTTTAACTAAACTAAAGATAGTTTCTCGAAATACCTTCTTTGGTTGTATACGGCTAGATAATGATGCGTAAAACGGCATTTGACACACATTCGATTACAAAATATATTTACTTATTTAAAACTTAAATGTATACACATATATACTTATTTGTTAACATGTGATCTTAATTTGAAAGGAACGTACAGTTTGTTTGTTTTTTAAATCACAATTTGCTACGTACCATCTAAGATAAATTATTTATTACAAATACTCACACAATTCATACGATACTTTATGAAAATACATTGCACATATAATTAGCTTGTTTTTCTGAATATAACCCAACGATGCAGGTAAGTTACCTGTTAAACCGAAAGTGTAAAAGCATTAGTTTATCATCTATGAACGATACAATCAGTTCGAATGTCGATGAACACGGTTAAACTGCGGATAATATCCGCACAGTACCGTAACTGTGTTAATGGTCACAGATGGTTACATTTAGTTTAAACATATTTTATTTGGAATGTCTTAAAGAATATAATATACAAGTTATCATACAAATGAAGTAGAATTGAAACGAAAGCTAATGCTGATCACGCTTCTCTCCCAAAACAATAATGTATGTTATGACATTAGACTAGCATTACATATTAGAAAGTATATGTGAAAACAATACCAAAATATTATTCAAACTAATTAGAATTAAGTATTTGATTTAACCTAAAAATAAACTAATTTTAATAGATGGTAAAATAGAAGGAAATTAGGGAAATTAAAAGAAAACCGAGATAGATGGCTAAACGTGGCGGTCACACAGAATTGAAAAATGAGACAAATACACATGCTCATACATGTGTTTCTTTTAAGCAACTATCCAGAATCGCAAATGATAAAGGGATTAAACATTACATTCATTAGATATTGAATATGCTGTCCTTTAGAAGATTTGTTGTTTTGTTTTGGATAATCCAAAGTACCGCGACGTTTCTTACTGTTTAGCTCAACAAGCAAGTATCTTTTCTTTCTGCACACGCGTTAATTTACACCAGTCATAAGCAATACGCCGATTGGTTTAATAGTGACGCAAGTGTTTAAATATATGTATTTGGAGTGCGGATCATGTGGTTCTATGTGTCATGCTGTGACCAACTTTGGAAATACTTTATACATACCGTTACGCTAGTGCGATATAACTTTAATGTTAATATGTTCACAATATTACATAAACTACAAGACACCGGTGCTTATTAAACACACATTATGTCGTTTTTGTTTTGTTTCAATATTATGTTAAATAAATAAAGCAAATTGCTATTAACAAAAATGATCGTTTCTTGTTACTTTTTATAATATATCATAACCAGAAGGAAGTTTATAAGCGATATTAAATGAGGGAGATAGAGCATGTCAAGATTTTGTAGCTTTATTAAGAAAATCCATTTCTCTAACACATAACGAGTTCCTTTAATGTCCATACCAACATCTTGTCTAATTTTCCAAATATACTTTAAATGCGTTGAAGCTGTACGAATCATTTAGTTTGCAACTTCCAAAACACTAGATCATGAATACAGCATGCTCGGTTAGTAACCAGGTAACATTGAAAAGTAAAAATCATCTAGTTACTTTGATAAAGATAATTAAAAATGTTTACTAACACCTTACCTAGTGGTTAGAGTCGCTGACCTCCAAATAATCTGGCTTCACGTGCAGTGATTCATTTCTCAGCTGAGACATTGCTCAGACTCAACATTTTAATTGCACATTATTTACTTACCCTATCTTTGATACTACGTTTTTTTTCATTTTAATACCACATCCTTTCCAAGTTGGTGGTATATTAAAATAAAAAGTTGTAACATAATGTCTCCCCTTATTGTTTTATTGTTTAAGTTTTATCGGAGCCAATATTCCAGAAAAATCTCAACCGAGAAATTTCGTCTGCAAGAGGGGCTTCTCACCACGTGGGTTCAAGGCAAAATCTGTTTGTGGGTCGGTCTTCCAGCCTGCGAGGTGGTTTTACTCAGACGTTACTTTGACGTCGCTACGATGACTATTATTGTGTCGCTGTGATAAATTAACACTAAATACCTTTAAGAAAAATAGGTGGCGCTAATGCGGCATTTATAAACACAATTTATAAAACCTTTTTTTTAAAAAAAGGAGCTTTTAAGAACCGAGACACCAAAAGATTACACAATTTAGATACCAGTCTCTAAAATTAATTTTGGATTATTACATTTATTATCTCCCTTATCTCCTTATCTCTAACGTGAAGGGGCATTTAATGGCAACAATACTGTATATGGTCATACCTAAGATTTCTACCAATGCTAGTCGCCCTGATGTTAATTCGGGTTGACCTTAAGGTTAGCCAACTACGCCGATAAAAAGTAAACAAAAACAAGCACAATTTTCAACTCGTAGTTGTCTTCCGAGTAGATAAGCAGGATAAAGTCACTTGAGGTCGAGGGTTCAAGTCCCGTCTGCTGGCATTTGTGATGCCTATATTATGTAACGAAGTTATCTTTACGTGCTTTTAAGCCATCTTCATACACAGTCTTCTGCTTGTTAAATCTAAGGACAGAACAACAATAAAGAAAACACGCCAATAGGACCCTTTAAATTTGGTTGTCAAAGTGGGAAATTGTTTTCTTCAATTATTTATCTGTCACCATCTATATTAATTAGCCTGGTTGCTATATAAAGTACATTCTCTTGATAACGATTTATATTGTCATGAGACAGCTCTTAATCAATAACACTTTAAAAAATGACCATCGATTCGATAGATAATGATCTTATGGCAAAACGACCAGTTTCTAATCACTGGACGCCTTTCGCGCTGCCTTAATTAGTTCTGACCTTGCTTGCTTGATTGAATTGGTCTTCGATTTTGCGCATCCTTCCATTCAACTCTGTAAAGATCTATACAGAATTAACGAAAATGATCAACGTTTACATTTAGTATTAGAAGTGATAATGGTACATGAAAAGGATAAAGGGATACATAACTGGACTTTGATGCTGTGTTAAAATTAATATAATTTAGCATCATTCACGGACAAAATGCATTTAGAGGTCCATTTTAAACGAGCAAATATAATTAAAAACAGAAATTAGCATTGCTTTTCGCATTTTAGAAAATCGTCAGCTACGCAGTATCTTGTCCTTTATTCGGAACACCTTGGTCGCCTTTGCTCTAGCGGAAAAATGGCCGAGGAGTTCCGGGTGCTATGTCCCCTATAAACATGAGAGATTTCTTTTTTTAAATTTACTATGCCAATCTCTTCACATGTAAGTCAAACACTATGAATATTTAGCAGAAGGACTTAAAAGCCATTAATTTCAATAGTTTCAAGATGATAGTCTTGTAAAAAAACTTTCAAAATGGACATATTGCCAGCAAGAGCATATTGCTTTAATCAACAAATCTATATTACCGGTAATTACATTTTGAACGTTGACATAAAATACGATTAAATGGTAATTTTCAATCGTATGTATATAACATTGTTTACAAACACTGAGCTAATGATAATCGTTTTACAGTTAATATGTCAATATTATGCCATAATCACAATAATATATCTAGTTTAAAATTCCAGCTTTTTGAGCAATCTAGAGCATTTTTGTGCACTTTTCAACAGTAGCTCATTTCCAGAGACTCTGTTTAAAGGAAAATCTCCACCAGCTAAGACAACTTTGAAAAATATTTTTCCGTCCTTACACGTACGACTCGAATCACGGTTTTAATTAAACCAAGGCTGGGGAAAGAAGGAAGCTGTTGGCGGGTTTAATAGGCCTGTTAATTATTCATGAATCGCTTGAGAGGCTTCACTGTGAATAGAATCACCTGTTTCACCCCAGACCGGTCTTAACTCATCTCCTGCTAGACTCGGGTTGATCAGGCTTTGGTAAATAGTGCAAATCCAGATATTCCAGTCCTCGATTGCAGCTCTCCGATCAGAATCTACACCCTTTGCTGCCGAGTCTATAGATCGTGTTGTATATAAATGCAGTTGTAAGTAAATATTAACAAGATTAAGGAAAACCCACACGTCGGGTTAAGGGTCGATATGGTGACAATAAATATCGGAAACAATAGGCTTCCTTTTATACAACCACCTGCGTTAGGCATGCAATAATATAATGATGGGCAAATTATGGGTCGCTTCTCTTTTGTTGCATAAGGTTAACTAAAGAAAACGGAAAATAAATATAAGGAATTGATGTTTGTGTCGATTTGTTTTCATAAAACAGTCTCAGATCGTTAGATATTTTGTTAGAATTCGATTGAACGTACTTTAACGAGGTTACACAAGATTCTCAGAAATAATGGGTAAATACACTTATGAGCACTCAAATATAGGCCCATTTTTTAAAACTTAGTAAATTATTAATTGATGTATGCAAAACTAAACCTCTTTTTCATGACTTTTGTACAAAAATTAATAATTATACCAACTTGTACATGCTTTTTGCATTTGTTTAAGTTTACCTTTTTTCTGATGTATACTATTGACAAATGTATGTTATGGCAAAAACAACAACGTAGTCCTCTGGTTAGATTGAATGCACAGTTATAGAATATGCCCACGAACAATTGGTAGTCATACAAGTTACCGAGTCGAGTTTTGTCGATGTAAGTTACACTTCTCGTATATAAAGGCATGCCCAAAGCACACAAAACACATAAATACATTAAAGTTAATGTTTTCATTATGTCATATTTGTATAAGATATTTCTTTGTCCTTAATGAAGCAAGTACGTTGTATATCGAAAAGGAACATGTACGGTGTTAAAAGTTTGAACTATTTTTAGGCAGATTGTTGCTGTTGAATACCCTCGCTTTAATTATCATTTACACTGCTCCCTCTCTAAAGCAACATTATGCGGTAGTGGTCAAATTGGTTGTTGTGCGGAGGATGGTTATCTGGAGAGGAAGTCTTTTAAGATGGAAAGGCATTGTAGTAAATTACTATAACTGAAGAACGCATTCATCTATTTTTATTAAACTATACCTGTATCATTATAATATATACCTAAAGGTAAAATATGCGTTTAAAACACATTTCAAAGTCTATTTTAGAGGCATATACATTTGCACAAATGTCTGTTTCTGGTGGAAGATTTCGATCGACCGGCTGTTATAATAATGCCACTTACAGAATATGGATCTGAAAGAGAACTGATCAGTTTCCAACATATTCGTTTGAACTAGTCAAAAAAGGCAATTTATCTGTATCTTATAGCGTTGACAAGTGGTTGATGGGACAATCCTAAATGCAATTACCGGCGTCGATAGTGTACACACTATCTAATATGCAACAGGTCTATATATGAATTACCGAATAACTGGAGATATTATTAGGGTATTTCTGAGTAGATATTTACTATTTTTGTTTCGAATGAAAAAAACAACAACAACTTAGCACGATGTTCCCGGCAACGTCAACGTCGCAGTGTTGTAGCTTGCAATGAAGCACCTATCGTTCAAGAAAGCTTGTGTGCACGTAGCAATGGTGGGATCCAGAAAATTTTGGTGGGGCGGGGTATAGATTAGGATCCATTCAGCCTTACCTTAGTAATTACTCGATATATATAGACAGTTAGGGACCCTAACGTCGACCTAAGCAACTTAAAAACATAGTAGGAGGATGCCCAACCAACCGACCCCCCCCCCCCCCCCCCCGCCCGCCTCCTCCCTGGATCCATCCCTGACGTACCACCCATTACTAAAGACTAAAATTTGACGAAATTGTTAAACTTTGGTGGTAACTTATCGTTGCTCTTTTTTCTACCTTGGAACTTTGTAATTGTATGTAGTTCGTGTGAAACATCAATGTCCAATACTAATATATGCTTAGTCATCAGCGTAACGCATTAAAACGAATAAGATCGGTAACTCTAGTTCCGTTTGAGAATGACAAATCGAACAGCAGTCGCGTCCCTTGAACGGCACATTCCGCATCAAGGGTAATATGAGACAAGTTACCATCTAAAAAAAGTAAAACCAGAACTTCCAATTTAACAAGATTATTCGGACGCTGAACATACAGTTCATATACACCTGACCGATCGACCCCGACAAATCCCCTAGCTCCCAGCAGAACCGTACTAATCAGCAATCGCAATTCTTTGGAACAGGACATTGGTTACAATTGAACGCTCCGACAAATAGACCCCCACCCCTACTAAGAATAGCCGCCTGGGCACGCCCCTCCTTGTGAATAGGGTTTAGCTTTTTTGAAAAGGCCGATTCAGTGCACGTGAGTTCGTGTATTATATACTGAAACCGATGACAAACATTTAAATGAATTGCAATGCTTATGCAACTATAAAAGGAACGTGAAAATAACTAAAAGACAAGATTGTTCACTATTATTCTTTAATAACTCTTCATAATTCTATGTTATAGACAAGTTGAGTGGGAAAATAAACATTACAAAAATTCAGGACTGCAGTTAAATCTCCCATTCACAAAACTACCTATTACAACTTAAGTATCAATATTGGAGTTACATATTACAATACAATGAGAAAACATTTGAATCTGTGCAGACATTATGCACCTGGCACTCTCTCAGATCCCCAGATATCTCCGTCAGGCCAATTTGTCAGAACAAACCGCGGTCCATACTTTTGACTAATAACAGTCAGCTTTAGTTCGAGACTAAGAATTTTACCAATTAAAAGCACAACAATGGTCTAATAGGCCCAACTAAACCGGCGTTAAGCTTAAGTAAGAAAATAAGTTTACCAATCGATGCAAAATAACAGCTTCAACGTTCATCTGATTAATTACTGGTCTAATTTCGAAACAAAGAATTTGACCAAATCAAATGCATAATAATAGTATTACAGTCCATCTTAGTAACCAATGGTCAGCTTTTGTTCTAACCAAAACAATTACTTGGTATATCGGAGGCATATAAATGGCTTAAGGTCCGACTTTTTTGTTAACCCACATGTTCAGTTTAAGTTCTAAGCATTATATTTACCAAACAGATGCATGGAAAGGACCTGAAGGGTCCATCTAATGAACCAATTGGTCAGTCTTAGAACTAAACTAAATGATCAATTTGGTACATGAGAATGATCCTGATCTCAATGAAATATTTACATCCAAAACCTATAGTCATATTCAAAACAAACTCGGAGTCAAAATAACTACTCTGTTTCATCTGGAAACAACTGACTGTTGGAAATGATTAACAACCAGTCAAAAATGGCTTGCAAGACCCCCCCCCCCCACACACCCCCAAATGTTCAGCATTGTTTTATTGTAAGTACCTAATTAAAACTTTTAATTAAGAATACAAAATAATGCTTTGTGACACACATAGAGACAAAAACATTGTCGTAAATATACAAGATATTTATTCATTATCAGTATGTAACATCTTTTGCACATAAATCAGTACAATGCAGGCAAATGAATTGTTACAGGCAAAAGATAAGCTAAAGTTCAGAATTTGTTAATTTCTGTATTTTCCAACTCTTTAGAAAATGAGTTCTGTTATCCATGAATGCAACAAGAAATCTTTAAAGAAAAATATAATTTGTATTTATGTTTATATTTTTTTTTAAATTTCTGACCAAGTCTTGAAAGATCATTTAACTAGCTTTTTACAAAATAGAAATAAAAATAAAAAATCCAATATCTTCATATCTGATCTTTTAAACTCTCAAATATTTAGCAGAACACATCAACCCTTGGCAATACAGTTACATTTTTTAACACATGAAGGAAAATAACAATGGTTATTTCATAGTTTTTTGCTGTGCCTTTACAGAAATCAATTCTGATCTTTTGGATATCTGTTGCAAGTTGTTGGAAATAAATTGTGTGAATACAAGATAAATGGGAACACAGAGATTCCATTGATTCATAAATTACAGAATGTTTTGATAACTGGGTTATATAATGCACAATTGATTGTGAAATATTGTCTACAGAGAAAAATAATAATAAAAATAATAATGACAACATAAAGCATAACAATGCAATTTCTCTTGTGAAAGTGATGTTGTGAGGTCTTTATTTTTATACATGAATGAAGAGAAAAAAAACACACTTGAACACAACAAAAACACATTCAAGGATCAAGTTTTTTAAAAAAAGTTTAAGTTTAAAATAGTTCAAAAGCATGTATTGGTTGGATTTGAGTGACATCCGAATTCTGACCAATAGGATGCTGGGAAAAAAATTCAAATTTAATAATTTAAATTTTTAGCGCTTGATTGACTTTGTCTTGGACTGTCAATGTTTTGTTTTTGTTTTTCAACTGTCATGTGATAATGCTTCCAAACCCATAAATAAGAATGACAAAAATTGACGTCAGTAACTACATCCAGCCAAGCACAACCAAGGGATAAAAACAACTTAGCAGAGAGAAAATCAACTTAATGTGCAAAACAAAAAATTACAAAATTGGATAAACTTACAAATTTCCAGATATTCTCCCAACTAACGACAACCCTAAAGAACAAAATTTCTTCAAGTTTGTAAAAATAAGTTAAAAGCTACTGAATTAAATAAAGAAGAGAAAAAGTGATATTACTTGATTTTGAGCTAGGTTCTTCACTGTTTTTTCAGGAAAAGGCTGTATATATGAGAATTTAAGTTTCTGACATTAATAAGCCTCTTTTTCTGTACACTTTTCAACATGACGAGGACCTACATGGTAGCTTATTCAAAGAGTCTACACACTATTTGTATTTTAACAATTTTCCATAGGACTTTGGACCCAAATATCCTATTATATTAGGCCTCAATACATAACAAGGGGTTAAAACGGCATCATGGCTCTATCTTGTCTGTACAGTAATATTTTACAACTGGGGAGATTAATTTCTATAAACAAAATGGAAAAAATACTCATAACTAAACACAACAGCGAAAATTACCAATGAGATAAGGGTTCAAAACAACATATCATATACAACTATAATAAAAACATAGGCAGAAAAAACTAAAATCACACTTTAGATTTTGTATTCAGGCAGTACAAAGATAAAACATAGTAACCTAATTAGCTGATGTATTTAATAAAATTGACAATTAAATTGTTCTTGCCCTTTTTAGTTTTACATGTATTTAAGTGTATATATTTATGTATATCTATTCTGCTTAAATAACATTGTACCAACATAGTTATCGCTGTATGTGCAATTTGTATGGGTTTAACCAAAAACAGAGTATTAAGCTTAACCTCAAGAAGTTCTTAGCATGAAACTACACATTTATGCAACATGCAAAAAAGTGGGAAAAATACAACTATGAGCCATGATCCTATCTTATAAAATTTCCACTGCATATTTTTATGTAAGATTTATTGACCCAAAAAAAGTAACAATTGGCAAATGTTAATGAATGCATCAAATCAAGATTGTTGTAAATTTATCAAAATAAAATTATTATTTATATTTACTTGGTAGCTTCTAAGCCTATGTGTTATAGAAAAAAAACCCTAATCAGTATTAAATAAATACCTGGCAGAATTTTTATTTGTTCAGTAACCTTTTACATTTCCGTTTAGTATCCACACATTCTCTAACGAGTCTATTGCAGGTATAAACATGTATGACTGATGAGGTTAATGAACTTCACCAAATGCCCATATATTCAGGGATAACTCTTTCAATGCTACATTTTGTTAATAATATAGTGATTCCCTAATATTGTAAACCCGCTTTAAAAAAAGTACAATAAAGATATGACAGGAATCTTTTAATGAATATATTACACCGTTTCTAAATTTATCATTAAAATCAAGATTGTTTTAGAGATATACATAACACATGCTGTTTAAGGTTAAAATCATGAGTAGAGATGTGTTGTTTTTTATCAATGTTTTTCTTTGCTTTTTCAGAGACTTAAATCTTAACAAAGAGAATGTAGCACAAAAAACAACAATCCCCGTATTTCTAGACATACATTTTTAATGCCCTTACCCTTTTCCCTAATAACAGCTGAAGATGAACACTGACACTACACATTTCATTTATTCAATATTTACTAGCTCATAAGCTCACACAAACACAGCTACCATCACGTCCATAGATGTATATGGCACAATATTCTAGCTCTATTCAATGTAAGCATATCAAAGACCTACAACAAACACAGGCTAAGGTATTGATCACCAATTTTAAATGTCCTGTGGCTTGAACCTTTGGAGAATTTACCTCTGTCAAATAAAATTGTGTTAAAAAATATACTGAAATATTTAGTCTGCTTATGATAAAATAGTGTACATAATAATTTAAAAGGCAGGATCATATTGACTCTCATACTCATCACTGAAATTTTAACTAAAATTGTTTAACTTTATCTGCATGTTTTGGTCACAGTTTATACTTGTAATGAAATTTTATGGTATATCTTTGACTTGTTTTTAATTGATCACACTGTAATTTTTTAAATGTTGAATTTGATGTGATCTTTTAAATAGAGGACAAACAGCTGAAGGTTGCTTTAAAGTTTAAAAAAATGGTCTTTCTAAAGCTATGGTTTGAGACAAGACAGCAGAGATGGGTAAGACTTGCCAGCTAGCCGAATTCTACTGCAACACAAAGCAAAGCAAGCAAAACCAGCAGTGGGACTTAATTTCTACAATTATTAATCTTTTTTTTAGTAGTTTTTACATTTTTCAATCAATTTATTTTATGATCAATTGGTTTTTACTGTTTTTAAATGAGTAAATATAAAAAAAAATCATGTATACATTTATAATCTGCCAGCTCATGAGTGACAAAAACAATCAAGGATTGAAAAATATATATAAAAAATCTTACAAGAATCTGTGGGCCATTCCAATAGACGATATAAAATGCATATGTTTATCATCAGTTTTATTTACTCAAATTACATAATGCTTACATAAAGTAATTATCTTAATTAACAGTTAAAAAACAATAGCCTCCAATACTTAGCCAAAATAGCAGTAATAAGTCTAATTAAATTGCTCACAATATCCATTTTTGTTTGCAGAAAGTCAACAGATAAAGCAAAGCACCTGTCCCAACCAAACACTATGATTCAGGAGTCATCCTTGTTTTTGTCATCCCATTTTTTCAAGTAAATAATAAAACTGCACAAAACCTTAAGACAAAAATACTGCTTGACTTTGAGATCATTTCAGATGAGTTTATTGGTCAGATTTTAAGTTTGGCCAATCAGTTGCTTGAAAGTGGTCTAAAATTTGAAGTTTAAGTTTTTGATCTTCAACCTAAGGTGTAACCCCTAAACAAATGAGTTTGGAAATTGCATGAGGAGCTTTTATACGTACTTATGTATTACAAAATTGTGAAGCATGGAAATTCCTTTAATCCTAAACATAGCTAAATTAAGCTAAAATGATGTAAATATAATTTTCAAATAATAACAGATGTACACAGAAATGTTAACATTGAGCATTAAAATAAAATAGAATATATTTGCAGAGCTGCTGATAGGAGTATTTTTCAACCTTTCAATAAGTGTTGATAGCTGGTTCAGCACATCTTTTGTTACATGGGATGTGTACCCACAATAGATGGCATGGGTGAGAATTTTGGAACTTAGACCGAGGCCCAGACAAAAGGAGTACAGCTGTTAAATACTTCACTACTTCGAACCCTCAGTACCTGGCATTATTTAGAATCTACTTTACAAAGCAGTTCTAATGAGTGCAGCAAAATATGATTGGCTGAGTATTATGGGATATATCGCAATATAGAATCAGATTTACTTCTCTTATCTGGAACTCGGTTGTATTCCTATAAGAAACAGATTTTCTCCCCTATCTCTTGAGCTCTTTAGTTTGGATTGTAGAGATGAAAAAGAGTGATGCATAGGTTTGAGAAGAAAAACCAAAATAAAATAAATGTGCATGTGTGTGAACTTGGGTTTACAAAAAAGGTGTTAATTATAACAAGAAGTCATTTAACAATAACAAAAATTGAGGAAATTAAGTAACAAATTAGATCTTTTACTTTTGTTTATTTTTAATTATGTATTTTGGAAAGACAAGAGTTAAGTAAATTAAATTAGCAAAAATAAAACACTGGTAAGGAGTTATTTTTTATTGTTCATTTGAAGTCATTAACAAACAACATCCTTTTCTAAAGCAACATCGTAAGAAAAATGTTTGACTCATTTTACTAAGGAAGAAAATATCATCCTAATTGGACACAACATTTTTTTTTATCAAAACACTAATTAATGCATTGCAAATTATCTGAAATATCAACATGAACTCTTTTTTCATTGTAATTGTACATTGCAACAAGACAACACAAAACAAATCAAGGCATCCAATATAAAATAGTAATGCTACTTTTTAATTCATTTCATGTAAATTAGAAGTTAGAAATTGGGATGTAAGTTTTATGTTAAAAGGAAGAAAAATCAAGTGCAAATTTTAGGATAATACACAAGGAAAATGTGAAATGTTTATCAGTGTCTACAAACTAAAGGACAGAACGGAATGAAATCTTACTTTAGTATTTTTTTGTGGTGTTTTCTCCAAACAAAACAATGGTTTATCTCCATCAATATTTAAACTACTTATTTATTATTCCAAAGTCCAAAAATATGATGTTGTTATCTTCCCCTAACATTTATTACAACAGATATCAAACAATTAGTTTTTTGTAGGATGGGATGTTAAAGGGTTTACTGTAGTTTACATTTACTTTATTACAGAAAATTACTGCAAATAATTCAGACCAGCTAAAGGTGTGAAACTTGAATAAAACATATCTAATCTCTGTGGAGGACTTCGTGGTGGATGATGGGAAATTTAACTCCACAAACAAAACCAATTAAAAATAGCAAATCTAGTTACCTTTTAGGGAATACGGACCCACATGAATATATATATATGTATATTCGTATCAACAAATTTTAAGTCCAGACTACAAATGTTGCAGAACTAGGTATTTCTTAACTAGGTGAACAGCTTAATGAATAAGTTTGAAAGCAGTCAATACAAAATACTGTGTTCATAGAGACTATTGCATTTGACACAATGGTTAACTTAAAGTCAGCACATTTATAGTCTAATATGACTTATTTAAACAATACAAGTAATAAATGAAGTATTAAATCTAATTGTACAAATCTAATAAATAAAATAGCCCCCAATACTTCGAAAAAAATTACGTCACACTTCAAAAGCCATTTTTTTATTAATAAAAACTGTATACCTATGCCAGGTGTTATCGGCATACATAAATGTTATATATATATGCTACTGACGTATTCTGGCCTTTAAAAGACACAATATGAAGTAAAAAAGAAGTACTTTTCAATTTTGAAAATTATAAAAACAAAAGTTTCGGACTACCCATTGTCTTCCTTTGAGCATAGTCGAAAGGAGTTTTGTCATCAATATATTGATGGGCGGACTGGGTGACGATCTTTGTTGATACCCACATGATGACGATGATGATGCTATCACGCTTTCCTATTATAAACTGTGGTACAATGAAGAACTTGGGAAAGGGTTACAAGTTTTTATCCAGACGCGAGAATATAGTTTCAATATACACTTAGGGCATTTATTAATGAACATGCACAACTTGCAATACTAAGACAATACATAATCAGTTTGAATTATTATTACTGTGTTTTCTTCCCTTCTTCAACTGTTGTAAATTTGAGTTTTACAGGCTTCACATCACGTACTAGAACATTTCACATCACATGTTGAAGCTCAGCCATTCTCTCCCCCTTTCAATTCATGAGTTGAGGCCTTCTTCCTGTCTTACTTGAAGAGGACATTTCTAGATTTATAATGAGACATTTGCTCAATTCTTTTTTCTCCTCAAAACCATATAAACCTGTTACTCATTTTAATCATGTCGATGTGACAATTTCAATTAAACAAACACTTTACGGTTTCATTGAGAATTCTGGGATAGGTTCCTACACCAGACTGTCACTTTGTCCATACTTTTTCCAAACTTCATAAAGGGTTGTGAAAATGTACTAATGTCATTTGCCTTGTCGACTTTCATTTTAGCTACCTCATTCACAGACGTTCAAGCACACGATTTAAATGTTCAGATCTAACACTAAAAAACTTTTGAACATGATTTGTCTCATCCTAAGGGACACTAAATAGTCCATCTACCTCTATTTTTGCATTGTTTGACAAAAATGACCTAGCACTTCAATCCACTTGAAAAACATGATGCACTTATATTTCATTTTTTGTAGTATCTGCTTACACAATTATTTTAGTAGAACACTAGCACTTTCTAGTCGCCTTAATTCATAAAATGAAATAATTTAAAAAGGCAAAGAAGAACTAAATATCACAAATATTTATTTTTTTATGATACGCTACTATTCACTACAATTTTCTGTAAATTACAAAAACTGGTGATTTCTTCTTGATAATATTTTGTATTCACTGGGGTACATGTCTTAAAATATGTATTAAAAATGTATATTCCCTGTCAACTTTTTTATTTTGTTCATGCAGCATTTTCCAGAAAAATTGTTCTTGCTTTTTCTTGATTTGCCCCCGCTGACATTTTTTTATATTAACAGCTTTTATTTCTGTATTGCCTTCAGTGTAAAAATGACGTTTTGGGGTTTTATTGGGAGGGATGGTACTGGGGAGAAGTAGAAACGTAAAGATGGAAGTTGAAGCAGAAGTAGCAGTAGCTGCATCAGTAACTGGACCGTGGTTGGAGACAAGGTAAGATGGATTGCTTGAGGATTGAGGAGGGAGGGGGAGAGAGTAAGGAGACCCGCGGAGATACGTGGTTGTGTTGACGTGCATTACGAATGAGCTGTAGCGGCAGCCGTGACACTGTTAGGAAGCGGCGACATACTAGGCGTCAGTATGGGAGAGCTGGACACCGGTACTGAGTTGTTAACGTTGCCACCTGCAGGGGTAAGAAAGGCATCGTATCACACAAAAATTGTCTGGTATAGTGGTATAGGATTGTTGTTTTGATGATGTATGATTGACAGGTGTTGTTTTGTTTGTTGAAATAATGAAACGATGATGCATCAGAGAAATATAGCCAAGGTTTACCTTTTCTCTATAGGTATTTAAAAAAATGATTCATTATCTTATTATAAATTGTGCATTATTAAGTGCAGACACCGAGCTATCAATTCAATATATATATTTTAATGTGCCAACTTCATTCTGCAAACATTATTTGCAATCTTAAAACTTTGTATACTGTTAAGATTTTTTGTTGACATTAGAAGAATACTTTTATAATAACACAACCTCAGGTAATTGTTCATTCTGATGCATCACCTTTCATGGAAGCTTCACACAAAGCTGACAAAGAAAGCCTCATGCCCTTAGTATGCTCTGCTTTTCTCCTTATTAAAACTGGGAGTGATTTCATTGGCTTCATGTTTATGTATGCCCATTAATAATTTTTCATCCCATTCAATTTTAATTATTATATGTTAAAAAGTTCAGTTTAAAGTAAAGTTAAGATCTAAAGTTTAAGCATATGTTTGAGAAATGAATTTCTAACAACAAAAAAAGCATGCTAAATGATATGAGAGGTAACCTCCCAGTTCTTATAAATCTGAAAAAAAAAAACACAAGCTGAGGACTTTTTGTAGCAGCAGTTATTGGAAGAAGGTATTAGCAAGTATAGGTGCAGGATTGGTCAAGAAAGCCTTTCATTACAATCAACCAAAGGAGGGATCATGCCACTCTTAGTAGACTTGGACACTAAATCTTTTCATTAAATTTTAGTGACAGTTGAACTGTTCTATGAAAATATTTTAGGTCATTTGAAAAGATTACTAATACACAAATATTGGTGTGTAAAGCAGATATTAGCTAACCTTTCGTATTTGACCATTTTGCTTTTATGTTTTCTAAACAAAAAAAGATCATTACAACCATAGCCACGTTCAAAAACCTGGTTAAGCTGCCTTTGTCCATTACTCCAAGAAAAATACGATCTTAGAAAAAAAAAGGAACAGAAACTTATCTTTTCATTGAATGTTCTCAATATTTTTTTTTTCAAAATTACTTTTACTATCCATTTTAATTGCTATCATATAAAGACATTGTTAGTGTGAACAACACAAAACATGCTAGACTATTTTCCTCTCCTGAGCCTAATTACAGTGTAAGGCTTTCTTACATTTAGTATGGGGAATGTTATGTACACAGGTGTAAAAAGACAAACCATTACCTAAGATGTCTGTAAAAGCATAGTTTAATATAGCCATTACTTTCTTCTTGCAAAACCAAGCAAGACCAATGAAATTTACAGGAATAATATGTGACCACTGAGCACACAAGGACAAGCAATTCTAAAGTTGTCATTTTCTGGATAGCATAGACATAAAGCTTTGAACACAGTTGATTAATTCCCACACCAAGCCACAAGAGCTCCACAGTAAGAGAAATATTTCTCATGCTGATAAATCTCATATTTCTTGTTCAAGGGGCACCCAAACCCTACATACCTGGTACTGATTATCATCGTCTTGGTGTGACAATCAAAATGAATACCAACAAAATAGGGTTTGGTTGAGAATTATGCAATATACTGCACCAACAATGTAAGATTTATTCCTCATATCTAGAGTTCTGCCCTGATTAGATAATTCTATACAGTAAGAAGCAGAGATTTAACAAAGAAAGTAATTAGGAAAGACCATCAATTTAGGTGTCAATAATCATAAATCACGGAAGTTTTCTTCTTCAACATTTTATTTTGACAAATATTTGAAGAAGTAAAAATATAGTTTAGATTTTAATAAAAGAAATACTTTGTTATTGTTTGTCTGTTATATTTTTCTTTGCGATTAAACAGGCATTATTACAACTAATTTACCAATTATTTGTTTTTTGCTGTTTGAATTAGACAAAAACGACTGTCATTAACATGTATATAATTATTTTCACATTTAATATTTAACTCAACCTTAACTGAACAGTATTTTCAAACAAATAGAACATTTTCCCCTTTATTGTACATTTACATTATCTTCCATACAAAAGTCTAGAGACATATACACAAATGATAACGATTACCTAAAAACTCAGATCCTAATAAACTGATATGCCATTTGTGAAAACAAAATACACCTCATTTATCAAAGTGATGTTTACTAAAATACATTTGCTTCATTCTGACATAATTTAATCTCTCACATTAAAATTATGATTATCAAGTCATTCATTTTATGCCAAACATTCATTTATTTTATTCAATTATTTTCTTTAGACACCTGACTCAGTACATTTATCACAGTGGTAGCAAAAATTAATATTAGTAAATTAATAAAAAGTAAAAAAAATCCTGATCAACGTTTTTGCTTAGTAGTATGCATGGGAATAGATGTACATCAATTTAGGTAAACTACTTATGGGGTACGAATATATGGAACAAATAGGTCAACTGCATAAATATTTGGGATTGAATGTTATAATTACTTTGAAAATGTTAGTCAATGTTTTATTTTAATATAAACCACAAACAAATGCAAACCCGGAAACATTGCTTATTTATAATTGTATTAAAAAAATACAACCCATTACAATCTGACTAATGAATGCCAAGTGAGAATGGGCAATCCATTTATTATTCAATGATTAAAAAACAAAAATTTGAAATAAAAAAATAATAATGTAAAACATATATGCATTATGCGATGTGAATTATCACTTGATGGAACTTAAATCTTTGCTAAATTATTAAAAAAATACTGATATAACCAAGAAAATAACTGAAATATCACAAGCATAAGTGCCATCGCTCAGTCATGAGGAACTCAGTGTGTTTTTTACTCCCATCTCTATCTAGTATAGCATGGCTAGCACTTAGCACATTCAGTGATACCCAACCAATTAGACATTTTGATATTACAAAACAGGGAGATAGCTCTGCTCTACCACTTTAATGAGGGGCAGTTAATTCATTACAGTTTAGTTATTATTCCAACCTAATCCTATGAGCACATGGCCAGCACTCCACACATGAAACATGTCACTGAAACCATCTTTTTTTTTTCTTCAGTGAAACAAACATATGAATGTCATTTTGAAGTCATTTTAGGTGATTCAAAAATGGGAGAAAAGTGTGTCTGCTAGTTAATAGACAGACAGCTTTCAATGTGCTGTATGGAAGGAATTAGTTGTACCTCCGACTGTTCCTGACGTGGGGATAGGCGACGGTGAATTGTGTCCTGACATGGACGACATTCGTCCTTGTTCTTTGACTATAGGATCTGTAAAAACATAAAAAGAAACAAAGGAAATGTTATTTTTTAAATAGTATGTTTTTTTTTTTTTTTTAAATTTTATTTTTATTATTTTTTTTATTTGTGAAGTTGAATACCCATTGTCTGACAGCATGCTAACGAAAGGACAATGGAACTGAAAAACTGGCAAAATGTTAAAGTTTTTTCCTTATGAAGTAATTTGTCTTCATTTGTCTTCATTGTCAATACAAACAATAACAGACAATTGGATTTATTTCAGTAATACATGTAGATCAAACAAAAATTATGCAAAATTATGAAGATGGATTAAGACAAAGTACCACAAGACACTTTGGACAATAATTCATGGAAACTTGTCCCGACTCCTCAGCAGTAGGAACAGACATAAAATGAGCACAAATTACATATATTAACTCAAACATCTGAAACGGCCAAACCAAAACAATCTTCATGGATGACTTAACTTACAAAAGTATGGATGATCCATAGCTTCTCGTGCAGTGAGCCTTTCTTGGTGGTCATAGCGTAGCAGCTTGTCCAGGTAGTCGAGGGCCTCTGGACTGACCAGGTGCTGATTCTCACTGTGCACGAAACGCTCCCAGCGCTTCCGGGAGTGCCTGCAATAAACAGTATGATTGGTCAATTTGTGTTTAAACTCACATGATTGCAGGTCTATTGAAAAAAAAAAGATCATTTAACTAAGATTACTATTTAGCCCGATTCCTAACGTAAAACCCCAAACTGATATATTTTTTGGCCTTTAACATCAAACATGGAAACGGATCACACTGTCAGAGACTTCTCAGCAAATAATCCTAATTAGAAAGCTCAAACCTGAAAATCTTGCCTACACTTCTTGCATAAGTCTGGTCATTTCATGCATAGCAGGCTAATACATCAATAATGGCTGACCATATCCTTGGTAAAACCAGTCCTTATGTATACTGTGGTTCTAACCTAGAGTTTAAAGGTTAACTTGATCAAGGGTAGAACTCTCCAATTAGTTATTTTTAGTTTAATTTTTTTTTAACCTGATTAATTCATCTAAATTTCAAGTAAAAAGGACTTTAATTTGACCAGCTAAGGTCAGTAAATGTACCTAGACATTAATATATTATCCTTCTCCAACCACTATACAAATGAGCAAATGGTTACATAGAATCTTTCAACTTGGAAATTACACATTTTAGACTTAATACTTTTTACTGATAAGTTCCGTCAAGTTTGATAAAAATTGGAATATTGAGAAGGAAAAGTCCCTGCTAAACATGGGCTTTATAATTTAACGAAACAATAGAGCTTTACCTTCCTAAAATATCATTAAACCTAGGGTCTAGGTCTATTTGATATTTTTCTATGTATGCATATAGGTCATCTGTACCTAGAACCTTGGCTATCCGCACCAACTGTAACAAAAAAAATAATTTGGTAATTGTTAGGAACATGCAATCAAAAGGGATCATTTCAAATTTTTAAAGTAGTTAAGTCAAACTTGTGCAAGCGATGACGTGTTAAGAGCAGTCAGCACAATTTGAACAGTCAGATTTATTGAAAGAAATGTCTTTTTTTTTTAAATTAAAGAAAACTTCTAAGTTAAAGTAAGAAAAAATAACTTAAGTAAGAAAAAATAACTCAGATTTTTATGGAAACCCCCATGGTTCTTGTGATTAACTCTGTCACTTAAGATGCTATCAATATATTGAGTGTTATTAATCCACCATTTGGTGACAAGTGTCAATTATCAGTATACACTCAACTATCTAAGTGCATGACAATATGATGTTAGCTAGATAGTACTTACAGGCCAAATTTAACCTACACATGTAGTACATGAACACACACAAGGGCCATATTTCCCATAAAAATCTGACCTGGGACCATCCACAAATGATATATGGCGGTAAGATGAAGAGGCAGACACTTCAGTCTTTGCTGTTTTTTTAAGATGTAAGCTAGATAACAGCATTTTTTGCGAGAAAATAGTTTTACTACAGCTCATCATACATGAGTGGAACAGCTCTCTTTAATACATAGAATAGTTGGGCTGAACTTCAACAAGGAAAAAATGATGAAGCCAAGCTGAAAAACCTTGTATACATCAGGGGTTTTCATACTGTAGTTTTAAGACATGTGCTTACCTGGTCATAGTTATCATGACCATGAAAGAAGGGTTCCTTCCTGAAGATCATGCTGGCAAACATACAGCCCAAGCTCCACATATCCAAAGAATAATCATACATCTGAAAGGCAGGGAAACACATAGTGAAGAATAAGCCTATTATTCATTTGTATTGTTTCTTTTGTTTGTTTATTTGGGTTTTACGGCACACCGACACAAGTCATTGTTTGGTCCATCATCCCACTAACTACATTTCAGTTATCATTAGTTGGTGTCTACCTAAATCAGACTTGAGTGCTGCCTCCACTGTGTATAGCACGCCGTGAAGACCTGGCAAGATATTATACCAAGTCACATTGTCCTGACACTGGGCCAACCAGTTATTTAACTAACTTTGTGCTAGAGCATTAGCAACAGAGCAGCTATGCCATAACCATTTTAATGATTTGGGTTTGTTGCAGTCCGGGACCAACACAAGACTATGGTAGCTTGAGTGACAATTTACCAGGCCCAGTTGTATATTGTTTAAATTAACAATCTGTGCTGTTAAAACTATTACTGATATCATTCAAAATCCATGCTAAAGATAACACTGTGCTCAACATTATTAAAATTAAAGACAGCCAGCCATTTATCTAAACAGAAACAAGGGTGCAGCTGCTTCAACATGTCAACAAATATGCCTATTATTGTGCCAAGGTTGCTAATGAAACCAGAATGTAACAAATACATGTGTTAGAATTATATATTAGGTGGCTTAGTTGTACAAACTAACATTAAATTTATTTTTAAAGGTAAACAATGAAGATATTTTCCTTTAAACACCCAGCTTAAATTCAGACTAAAGCTTCTGCACAACTGCATGATGCAAATCTATTTGTTGCTATAACCATTTATCAAATCATAAGGCCATAATTATAAGTCAACTTACCTGAAAATCTAGAAGCAATTCTGGTCCTTTGAAATATCTAGATGCTACACGTACATTGTATTCCATGGATGGGTGATAGAACTCCGCCAGACCCCAGTCTATCAACCGCAGCTGTAGGGGGAGACGATGGATATTCAGTATCATTTGATAATAACTGAATAAATTTCTGTTTAATTTTTACACAATTTTCTTCCCAGATAATATGTTTGGATAAAGTAAAATCAAATAGTGCATATCAAGATCAGACACTTCCCGGTAGGATTTGCCTGATCTGGTTCTTAGCTATTTTCATAAGCAGAAGAGATCCACACGATGCATATTAATCTCTTACTCTTTACCATATTCTATTATACTATAAGATTCTAAATTGTAACTGTATGCGACGGAAAGTAGGTATACAGCTAGAGACTGCAGCAACTCGTGAAGATCATGATTAGACAGTTCCACATCCCTAGAGGTGGCTGATCTGGATGTACACTATTTGCCTTAGTCAATTCGTGCTTAGCAGGCCTAGAATTATTACAAATGAAGACAGATTTATGCCAGCTTAAAACAAAACATTGCCAAAAAAAAAATAAAAAAAATTTCAATTTATTTAAATCAAAAATGATGTTTGCATTTAATTGACTATTTATTTAGAACATTTCTCAATTGTCAATTTCAATGATCTGAATGACCATTATTAAACCCAACGCTTCCCACAGCCCCACCCCAACATATGTATCGGGAACAAAAAATATACAAAATGTCCATTAACTATGACACAAGAAGAAGGCACAAATGAAACAAGAGATTTGTGTAGAAACCATAAGGTACAAATGATACAGAAAAGTTGATCACTTACTTTTCGGTTTTCATGGTCAATCATTACATTGTGAGGTTTCACATCTCTGTGCATGATTCCCATTGAGTGACAATAGTCAAGGGCCTGAAAAACAAAAAATATACTTTTATTGGACAATGTTTTCATTTGTGTTTTCTTTTACCTCAGCAAATTTGAAATGCTTCAGCTTTTTAGAATGTGATGCTTTGAAACTGTTGTCTGTTTCATTGACGACTTATATCATGTTCTAAGGGCTAAAATGAGCAAATACAAAAATTGAGCAAATACAAAAATAGTCAATTATCAAAAAAACATAACCATTATTCCCAAATTAAAAACAATATTGCTTTTACTTATTATTGTATTGGAAACCAGTCATTGACTATCCACTCACAACAATAAGGGTAAACCTCACATTTGACTATTTTTTTCAATTTGGTCAGTTAGAAATATTTTGAAATATTTCCTTATTTTTTGTACTTAATATAGTTGTTTTATAATAAGGAAGTGTTTTTTTCTTACCTTCAAGAGTTCAAACAAGTAGAATCTGATGTCAAAGTCTGTGAACGTCTGGTACAATTGCTGAAATGAAGTAAAGTAAGGTTGTGACTGAACAAAGCATCACTTATTTCAAACAAAATGCAGGCTGCAACATTTGTCACGGTGGTCAATGTTTCTTGCTTAACTTAAAGAACTTTTAATACGTCCTGGGAGAGCAATTATTTGAACGTCTTTATAAGCCATAAAATTTCAAAGTAAAACAAACAAACCAGCTGATGAAATCAGTTGAAATCAAAACTGGACGGCTTAAAAGACTATCCACTCCTGAATATGAGATGCATTGTAATAAGCAGTACAATGGCACAACCAGATATGTAGTCAATATATTGACATCCAGTTTTTATTTGTGGTGGAATATCTGGGCAGAAATCAGGTAAACTTGAAAACCTTCACATAGTAATAATGTTTGACCAACACCATCCAAAGAAACATTCAAGCAGACTATGTACATTGTGTATATTCCATTCACCCTATATATTCTTTAGTGTTTGCATGGTTTTCGATTGTTATTTATTGAGTTTATCGACCTACCAACAGTATCTCAGTAACCTGGAGACGGTGTCCTCTTGAAGTAGATATAGTGCTGCCTTCACTGTATATAACATGCTGTGAACACCTAGTATGATACCACACCCTGTCACATTATCCTGACACCAGGTCAACCAGTCATGGAACTACCCTTATATTTGCTTGAATGTTAGCAAGGGAGCTATACGACTACCATTTTTAATGACTGTGGTGTGTCTAAAGCCTCCCATACCTGGAGCCATTGATCTACCTGGTTTGCTGTGGTTTTTGGTTGAAGAATAGTGACCACTGTCTCTTAAAAAACAACAACATGGGCACACCATTGGTCAGCCGGAACACCTCCTAACATTAGAACTTTTACCTTGTAGGGACTCATCAGCAACACAATCCACTTAGCCATGGCAACCCTCTATATCTATTACAATCTATCTTGTATATACTTAAGTTAGCTGATATGTGTATTAATTCAACTTACCTTGAAATCTGTGTTATTGATGTGTTCAAATACAAGAGCAGGTGTTCGTGACTGGAAAAAAATTAAAAGAAAATTAAAATTAATAATTATCTGAAGTATACATATATATGTATATACAAATATGTAATTGCTAATCCTTATAATCGTTTTCTTAGGAAACATCTAATTTTCAATGAAATGACGAACTTTTGGGTTTGCACTTAGCAACTAATGATTGTTTGTACAGATATCTTTAGACACATAATGAAGAAATATTATATATGTTGAGCATATACCTGCAATTTAAAATGTCCCAGGCTCCTATATTTGTTTGTGAAAACAGACCAAAACATAAAACTGTAACCATGTCAAAAATTCAGTGTGGGAGATCATTTTAGCAGTAAAGTTAAGAATAACTCTACAAACAACATGACATATGCCCATAGTAAATAAAATCCAATTTGCAGTAGCAACTTATTATACAATCAACGACTATGTTTTGTTTCAGTATTAACTTAGGTTTATTTCTGATGGAGGACAAACATTGGTTAACTCCTATAAAGACAAAAAAAATTGGTAAAGAACACAAATTAAGGGCTTGTATTGACATGAACACAAACCTCACAGTGAAGGTTTGTGCATTAGGTTTATCATCCCACCAAGAGTATTTCAGTTATATGGAGATGGTGTCCACTTAAAGCAGATATAGTGCTGCCTTCACTGTGTATGGCATGCTGAGGACACCAAGCACAATACCACACCCAGTCACATTATCCTGACACCGTCACCAGTCATGGAACTACCCTTATATTTGCTTGAGCGTTAGCAAGGGCCCTATACCACTACAATTTCTAACAACTTTGGTATGTCGTGGCCTGGGATCAAACTCGAAGCCTGCAGTACCTGGAGCTGACACTACCGATTGCAATACCAGGTCAAGTCACAGTGAAAGCTTTAAGATATAAAACTGATATGCTTTGGATGCCTCATTACTGTCTCCTAAAAGAAACAACTACTATACATTGACAATATGATTACATAGTTTGAAGGAGAGGTTGTAAAAGAAATACAATGGCATCGATCTCATGTTTGGGAGAAACCTTATGAGCAGCTTATACTTCATTTCTTGAATATTTCGCTGTGATACTATTATACCATATATACTATTACATCCAGCTGTTTTGGTGAAGGAAGACAAATGTCTAGGTAGAACCACAGGCATACATCAGGTCAGCTGGAAGACCTGACCACATTAAGTCTTTTTGACTGTTGTGCCTTGACTGGGACTCAAGCCCAAATGGTGAAAGGCTGAGTAGTCCGAGGACTTACTAGTCGGTGACTTTTTCACAAGACCATGGACATAACTATTATTTACAATTATGGGTACAACTATGACTTAGTCTTTTAGTGTAATTCAAGAAGTAGAAGACGTCACTTACCACTGGGTCTTTGACAATTGCTAAGAGACCTATAATGTTGGTACCCCCTCGTAGATTCTCTAAGATCTTAATTTCTCTCTTTATCTTCTTCTTTTTCACGGGCTGTAATAGCAAAAGTAGAAAATCACTGAAACAATTACACAAATATCAGTAATAAAATACAGCTTAGGTTCATGAAATTATTGTCCAAAAATCATTGTTGTGCTGAACTAAATAAGTATGATCCTCAATAATATGTTTTATTTATAAAATTATTATATATATTTATAAAATAAATTTATGCTAAGTAGTCATAATGATAATTACAAAAGTGTATCAACAATATTTTAGTCAAATAAAGTTGGCATTGAGGCTAAGCGCTTAGCCAAGCATGCTGTCTGGTTGGCAAAGTCAGCTACCGAAAGAGAAACATTTGCAAACATCTCCCCTAATGACAGTAGTATCTTCAAGTTAGCCAAACAAATGGACAAGACTAACCAAGATGTCGTGGGAGAGAAGTGCGTAAGAAACGATGATGGCGAGTTGTCACTGTGTGATGAGGACAAAATGAAGGCGTGGGTAGAGCATTATTCCAGACTACTGAACGTGGAATTTGAGTGGCCCTCTGATCAGCTCCCAGAAGTTCTTCCAATAGCCGGCCCTCCCCCTCCTGTCACCTTAGATTCCATCCGCAATGCTCTCAAAAGAATGAAGTGTGGTAAAGCTGCTGGGCCATCCGGTATCACCTGTGAAATGTTGCGAGCGGCAGGTGAAGAAGGCGTGGTACTGTTGAGAGACTTAGCTGAGGTTGTTTTTCGCGATGGAACAGTCCCCAAGGACTGGGAGGAGAGTTATATACTAAATCTCTACAAAGGTAAAGGTGATGCCTTGGATCGTGGTAACTACCGTGGCCTGAAGCTCACTGACCAGACCATGAAGCTGTTGGAACGAGTGCTAGACTCTCATATACGTGGTATGGTTGACATTGACACCATGCAGTTTGGGTTTGTACCCGGTCGTGGCACTTCTGACGCCATCTTCATACTTCGTCAGCTTCAAGAAAAATACATGGCTGCAAATAAGCCATTGTTTTTTGCCTTTGTAGATCTAGAAAAGGCATTCGATCGAGTACCACGAAAAGTTCTGTGGTGGGCACTGAGAGAACTTGGTGTAGAAGAGTGGGCCGTGCGCGTCGTCCAGGGTATGTACTCTGAAGCCAGGAGTCGTGTCAGGGTTAACGGAAGGTACAGTGAAGAGTTTGAGGTGAGAGTTGGTGTTCACCAGGGATCTGTCCTCAGTCCTCTTCTTTTTATCCTTGTACTAGAAGCTCTATCACGTGCTTTCCGCACTGGTGTGCCATGGGAATTACTTTACGCTGATGACCTGGCACTGATTGCTGACTCACTTGAAGAATGCATCAACAAGCTCAAAGCATGGAAGAGTGGTATGGAGGAAAGAGGACTAAGGGTAAACATGAAGAAAACCAAACTCTTGATCTCGGGGCCAGGTCTTGATCTTCTTCAAGATAGTGGTGATTTCCCTTGTGCGGTGTGTCGTAGTGGAGTTGGGAGTAACGCTATCCAGTGTTCTCAGTGCGGGCTATGGGTACACAAGAAATGTAGTGCCATCAAAGGTCCACTTCATGCCAACCTACTTTATGTGTGCCCAAGATGTTGTGGGCTGTCCCGTCCCATTGATGGTAGACCTTGCACACACGTCGATGTTGATGGAACAGTACTTGATGTTGAACCAAGTTTCTGTTACCTGGGTGATATGCTTTGCGCTGGTGGAGGCTGCAAGCTAGCCGTTATCACCAGATGTCGTATAGCCTGGGGAAAATTCAGAAAGCTTCTACCAATCTTGACCTCAAGACATATATCCCTCAGTACTCGTGGAAAAGTCTTCAATGCCTGCGTCCGGTCTACACTCCTACATGGCAGCGAATCCTGGGCACCGTCCACCTCAGACTTACATCGATTACAACGTAATGATAGAGCCATGGTCCGTTGGATCTGCAGTGTTAAGCCTAATGATAATGTCACCACAGACTCTCTGTACACCAAATTAGGAATTCAAGAGGTAGCCATAGCTCTCCGTACCAAACGCCTGAGGTGGTATGGCCATGCTTCTCGCAACAATTGTACCAACTCGATTATTAACATGGATATTTCAAGCGCCCGTGGGCGTGGAAGACCTAAAAAATCGTGGTCTGATTGCATCAAGACCGATTTAAGTGTATGTGGTATGGGCAATACCAGTCCACACAACAGGGACGAATGGAGAGCTGGTGTTAGACGTTCAAGCCGCCTGCTGCCTACCTCAGTATCTGGGACACCCGCAGCAGATGACAAATAAACTCAGGATATGATTCATTTAAGAAGACATGTAACATAAGCATGTGATTGTTTTGAAACCACAGCCATGTTTTTCCAATCCAAAGGAATCACATTTATTCAGGGGAGCTATAGTATAATGTAGTATTTTGAAATTTAACCTTGTATGAAATTTTGATTTTACCTTGAGAATTTTAATGACACATTTCTCATTACTGGTCACATTGATAGCTTCAAACACCTCACTGTACTTTCCTCTTCCAAGTTTTCGCACTATCTGGTAGTCATCTTGTTGACTGAAAATGAAAATAGAAGCATACATCAGAGTAATATGTACTGCTTTAACTTTTTCTACGCCATGTTCGCAGATCAGCTAATGGTCACCCATCAGTGCCATAATAGGTGCCTGGGTTTATCTGTATTACAATTATTGGTTTACAACATTTACACGACTGATGTCTGGAAGCAGGAAGTACATATTATTGAAAGCGATGGTTATGTTGTTTCTTTCTTCTCCAGTTCCTTTTACCCTACACATTTAAAATGATAAATGAGGGATTAGTCAATAAATTACCGTTTCTGATCTGTAGGCTGAATTGGTTTCATAAAACAAGTAAATGTTCCATTCTTTAAAAGAGGCAGCATGTAAATGGTACAGGACCTTCCTGACAAAAATCACATGGGTATTGAAATGTGATCAAGACTGCAGGACCACTTGTCTGGCTTTTGTTTTTTTAATCTTTAAATGTATTTTTTAATGGAATTCAATTGTAAGTTAAAAAACAGACACAACTCTGTGCAAGACTAAATATAAAAGTTATTTGTTGGTTAAAAGATATACAGCTTATATATACAAGCTACATATAATATGCACACAAATGCTGTTTCAAATCATGTTTATATTTTAAGAAATATAAAGTATTTATTCTGTGAAGTGTCATGAACATGTTTAAACGCAAAACCAAAACACAAGCATTAATGTTGGTATAGACTACGTGCGATACATGGCCAAGGCAGGTCCAAAATTATTTAGCTCTAAGCACTGTTTTAACAATATTGTGGCACTTAAAGAGTTTACTTATTTTCTAATAATTACTTCTACAGGAATTGCAATGGGTCAAATGTTGGCATGAACTTGGTTGCAAGCAAATCATATTACTGTAGCAATGTCCAACTAGAATTGTTTATTATTTGATGGGAGAAGACCAGAGACAAATGTCAGGGTAGAACAGCAGGATGTACTGCAGATCAGGTGGAAGATCTCCCTTAAACAAGAAAAACTTCTCCCTGACCTTGGCTCAACCCATACTGAAAAAATAATAGTATATAATCATCTCAAATAAATGATGCATTTCTTTGTTGTTTTTTGTCTAAGGAGATTCAAGCAAGGTTGAAATGTTTTTAAGAGAGAGGCCTATATCATCAAAAAGATAATCTAAAAGTAACAATGAGCATTTGAGCAAAACAAAAAATGTAATGAAATTTTAATTGGTTTAAAGTTAAAAATAAGGTTTACTTATGGTGCACATGTTTGTTGTAATGCATATTTATTATTGTAACATGACTCTGACACAATTATGGTAATATTTGCGACATAAAGCTAATTATTGGTTGAGGCAGACCCTAGACTTAGTCTAGATCGAACCACCAGTACACTGCAGGTTAAGTTGAAAACCTCCCCACTTGGAAGTTCTCACCCGGTCTGGGACTCAAGCCCATGCAGCGAGGAACTGAGGAGTTACAAGTCATTGACTCTAACTACTTGGCCATGAGTGCCCCTGTTTGTAATTAATATGTTACATCAGGACAAATAATGTCATATATTTAGAGAGCATTGTGATATACTATAATCTCTTCCCATCATTTATAAAATAATGGCCTAATGTTGTGGAACATTTAAATGTGGTTGAATAATGAACTAACTATTGCACTTTACACTTATTTTACCAATAGCTTAGCATGGATAAAAGAAAACATAAGGAATGTAACATAACAGTAAAGGACACTGTTTGCATGTAGTTAATGGAGCTGCACAACAAAAACAATCAGATATACAGTTTAAAAATGTAACAATTGCAAGTAACTGGCTATAAGCACAGGGTTGTCTATAGAAATATTTTGAGCAGGCTCAATTAACTTTTGAGGAGGCTTGGCTATGCGAGCGCCGAAGGCGAGAAGGGCTGCTAGTGGGGTCAGGGGGCATGCTCTTGACCGATGTTCATTTTTTTTCAAATTTGAGGCAGCCCAATTTTCATTTGAAGCGGTCAAATCGGCCGCCAGCCGCCTCCTAATGACAACCCTGTAAGCAACACTGAAAAACATACAAGAAAGGACCATGCTTAATGAAATATAAACATATAAACGTCTTATAACAATATTTCATCTTTTATGACTTAATTCACTGTCTTCATATCCCAATCTGGAACCACATGCCAAGAACACATGTACAGACTATGACTGAATAAGACTATTATTTACACAGCAAACATGTGGACAGTTTGTAATAAATGTGACAGAGGTCAAGCTATCTTACCCCCATTCTACAACATGTGACTCGTAGTCCCAGTACTCTCTTGGTCTGTGAGTGTTTACGTCTGCATATACCCTGGCTCGACTTTGTGCTGGCATCTTGGACAAGGCCCGTAAGGGGTTGACCGTCTTTCTAGACAGGTTTGAACCAGCAAAGGATTTTAACAAAACACGAAGCAGATTTTTAGTCTGCACCGTCTCCTTTTACCACCGCACGAAAAACTAAAATTATAGACACGGAGCGGCACGTGTTATTTTAATAAACAATGGTAACGAGTTGAGGAACTTGGCTGTTTCATGTTTTATTCACCGGCCGCGAAGTTGTGACCGCATCACCATGTGACAACAAACAATATCTACCCCGTTTAATACAAAAACACGGCAAAATTTCTGCACTTTTGATGAAGAAAGGTCGCAAAACTGTACTTATTTCATTGGAAAGTTGCGGACTAGACAACAAATTTAGTCTTTTCGATCACATCGTTGTTAAATATGGCTCAAAATGGCTGTCTTCTCGGGAGGCCGTTTCAAATCGAGGCTAGGCAAGAGTTATTTCGCTTGCGCATGACAAAGGATAGTACTTGATTCTCAACACACCGGCACGGTGTTCACGGGAGAGTCCTTGCAACCGGATCTACAATATATGAAAACGAATAAATAAGCACTGATATTTGGCGCATTTTTGTATAACAGCCCAGTTTATGACTTAAGATTATTTTGATTTTAACATGCGGGGAGATTATAATTACTGCCAACATGGATAAAATTTACTGAAATGCCGTTTTAATTAGCTCTTGATGATAACATCTAGATAGATCTGGACACATTACAAGCCAAACCAGTTTTACAAATATAGTCATTATAGATCTTGTAAATATTTAGTCTATTAATTAATTGATATTTTTTTTATATCCGTTTACACACTTTTGTTGAACATGGATATAAATTGATAATACATAATTAGTATAACATTACCAAAAAGTTGTCCTGATAATCTGTTGATCCTTATTAAAAGGCACATGGACCTAAAGATAGCAAAATAAAAAAAAAATATGGCACCAAATATCGTTGGGCTTTACGGACAATAATCAGTTTAATCTGTTAGTTTGTTTTAATTTTTAAAATGAGAGATGTTTATAGATCTATCTGTTTTAAGTAAACATTTCCAGAAATATGGGTCTTTAAAATAATTCAGCTTCCCCACCCAAACTATTATAAAACTATTTTTTTTTCTTTCTTTATATCTGTAATGAATAATGTGCACAATACAAGTCCTCCAAAACTGTGAAAGGGGTAGTGTTGTGTCTTCTGTCAGATTGTTTATGGATAATTTGTCACTGTGCTTGTAATTTTACTTTGGAGGTGTTCACCCCTCACCCCATTACATTTAAGGTGGTATCTAACAGTTTAGCTCATTTCAATTTTCTTAAAAGAAACCCAATACATACATGTGAACTTTTTATGAGGCCAAAGTTGGAGATTTTCACTTGCAAATTAGGAGATTGTTGTTTTCATAAAAAACAAAGAAGGAAGTTATCTGTTTTCAAGTAAGGAGATTTCTGAAAATATGTAAAAAAACCCACCTTATTTTGACATAATTTTGAACCTTAAAAGTGGGAGTCTCCCTCCAAAAGTCCTTAAAAGTGGGAGTCTCCCTCCAAAAGTGGGAGTGTTCACATGCATGGAAATAAATTAGTGTTTTCTGAAAGAACCTGCAAAATGCTATTTATAGGTACCCTACATCATTGTGAATAAGTGAAGCACCTAACTTGTCATTACAAAACACATTTCCTGTCTGAGCCATGCTGCAAAGTTATCTCTTTTTAAACTTAAAAACCATGTGACCACTTTATTTTGAGATCACAATACATGATCATCTGGGTAATCAGCTCTGATGTTGATGTCTTTTTTAGCTGAAAGTGCCATTATGCTTATTTATAGATTGGAAATAACAGACATTTTAAGTGATATATTTCCGAATCAACGTTGATCTAGTCTGTTAATACTAAGTTTGGATCAAAATATGACAATAAGCAGTAAATCAATTACAGTGCTATTAGTCCAGTGATTGTTTATGAATAAAAATTACTATTCACTGGTGACTAGCTTCAAAATTTCCACATAGAAACATTTTTTTTTTGCTCCATCTTAAATATAATCTGTGATTGCTGTCTTGAACCATTGGGGAAACTTTGATTATTCTTATAAGGCATGTGTATCTTTTTTTTTTAAGAGAAATATATAATTTATTTGTTATCTCTGTTGCAGGCATTTTTGTATACTTTTATTAAGATATATATTTTATTCATTATCTCCCTTGCAGGCATTTTGTATACATTTTTATGAGAATAAAATATTCTTAGTTTTTCAAAACTTGCTTATCTTAATCATGAATGCTTATGCACTTATACTTAATTTTATTTTAACTTCAGTTTATATTACAGTCAAAAGCATTCAAAACTGCAAAGAATGTTATAATTTCAACTTTTACTTTATATATGGCAATACCTGAAATTAAATCCCAGTTACCTGCCCTTTGTTGCAATTGGTTAGGATATAATGAGAGAAAGTTTGTTGGTGTTTAATAATCAATATTTCAGCATATGAAATTAAACAGGACATGACAATTAAATTAAATTGAGATGCCATTAAAAAAGTTATATCCACTGTCATGATGCTAAAATGCAACAAATGGCCAAACCAAGTGTTGGAAATTCCATGTTTTTATCCTGCTTATTCCATCTTGGTGGACAAATTCTGTGTGGAGAAGGTTAAAGTACCATGATATTTTTAAATAACAAAACAATCTATTTTTACAGTTTAACTGAGAAAGGGACAAATAATGGATGTATAAAGCAGTCAGAACATGACATGTATGCCTTCACACTTTTATATTGGAGCCTATGGGATAATAAGTGTGGTCCGACCACACCTACCCACAAGGAGGTAACACAGTGTTATCAAAAATAGTTAAGAGTAATGCCCCTTGAAAATGAAAAATTGAATTAACAAATGCATTGAAAAAAATGTGAATTGAACTTTATATCCCAATGCATGCTTCTTCTTGTGTGATGGTGTTGTTTTCTAGCCTTAAGTCTGGTCATGGAATAGAAAATGACAATAATGTATATGATTTTTTAAAAGTTTATTTCACACTAACAACTATTAGTATAAAATGTCACAATAGCTTTCAGTCTTACAACAAATAAATTGATGATTACACAAAGCATTATGGGTAAATATAACTGTTTACTGTTCCTTAACAAAGGAAAATAGAAAATTAGCATGTTTCATAATGTAGTTGCAATAATTAATTAGCCATTATAAAATTTAATATATATTTCGACAGTGCTGACATGTTTACTTGTAATTAAACCAGAAATTCATATCAATGACACATGCACTATTTTAAAGTAAGAATGGCATAAGTTACAATATCAGCTACATGTTAAGAGCATCGGCTTCAAGTTCAGAAGGTCCCAGGTTAAATCCCAGGCTGCGACATACCAAAGTCACTAAAAATGGTAGTGGTTTAGCTCCCATGCCAACTCTCAAGCAAATATAACGGTAGTTCGTCAGTGTGTTCACCCAGTGTCAGAATAATGTGACTGGGTATGCTATCATGCCAGATGCTCACAGTATGCTACAAAAAGTGAAGGCAGCACTATATCTGCTTCAAGT